>WPIO01000014.1:5740000-5930000 GCA_009760855.2 Cristatella mucedo
GGCCATTGCGATGACGAGCAGCGCGAGTAAGAGATTCAGCACCGTTTGTCCAACAAATACAGCCGTCTGCAACGAGGCGGCTCGAATGTGCCACAAGATTAGCGCGTTCGCCCCTCGAAGGAGGCGAATTCCCGCAATGGCATGCCGAAATCAGCATCGCTCGCTAGAAGCCAGCAGTCGGCAGCCAATGTCGGCCTTGCGCTGCTCTCTGGCTAGCTAGGTCAACGCGTTGTTCGTCGCACCGTCGTCGTCTCTCCTCGACGGTCGTGTAGGCTCGGGCGTGGCGGTCGCCTGCGCACGCCTTCGAAGCTTCGCCTGCAGCAACTCACAACGCATTTAAGCCGGGTGTTGGTCGATCTGAATTTAAGCGCCACCACGGCAGTTCCAGCCAGTGCCACGCACATGCTGAGTGTCGACAGGACGACGAGAGCCATGTTGGGCGCGTTGGTGTCAGTGCCGGCCAAAGCCACGACGGTGCAGAAATACGCCAGGCCAAGTAGGGCCACCGTCCCGCTCAAACCGGCGTGGACGAGACCTGAACCGGCCACAAGATAATGCGAGAGGCTTGTATTAGCCAGGCAGAGCCATTACCGAGCACAGCGAGAGAGTCATTCCTAGAGAGCCCAGGTATCAAGTCGGTTTTCCACCCTCGTGATCCTACACCGGTAACGGCAGATCCCTGCCCAGCAGCATTGAGTGACCGGAGGCCCAAAAGTAGAAATGATTCGACTACCGAAAATAATTATTCGTTCGAAATGTGACCGTTTGGGTGATATATAGATACCCAAGGCGTCCTCCATGAGACCAAATAGATAGTAGATATCAGTATATACAGTCTTAGCTTGCATACCTATGACACACATACACTGCATACACAATTTAAATATATAAAATAATAGCTACACGCGTATAACCATTTCAAATGTGTACGGATGTATATAGTATTAACATGGTCTATAAATATTATCTATATATATCTACACACACACACACACACACACACACACACACACACACACACACACACACATATATATATATATATATATATGTATATTAGAATCAGTACTAATAGTGATCATTATTAGCTGCCATGAATTAAGTCCTGAGTTAGTCTGGGAGTTTAAACGTTGTTAGTTCATTTTTAAACTGAGGGAAAATCCTTACCCGCTTTTAGTTCCAAAGCAGACGTAATTTAATGCATCTCAGTCTGCATCTCTACGAAGCCATAAAGGCGATGTGAGTGTGACACAGGGAAATTCTCTATAGCATACTGAAAGCCTAAAAATCATACTAGCTGATTTAACAGCCTCTTTAATATAGCGACGGAAGAGCTTTACGGCTTCACCACCGCTTGCAGCTGCAATAAAGGATCGCCCACCACAGGAATCCAACCCAAGACTCCGAAAATAAGGTCGTGAAAAGCAACCGCCTTACCTGGTGTGCCATCACGGATCACAAAGCGGCATTCAGTACGCATTCTATGGCCAAAAGACTTCATCTCCGGCATCAAAGAGAAAGTGAGGAGCATAGCTGAGTCAGGAGGACAGTTAAGATAGTGAGTAGCATGGAAGTAATAGCTCATGCCGGCTAGACAGGATGTGCCGCAGTCAGCAGCACGAGAGTAGATGTCGTTTCGTAAGAATCGTAGAAGTTATTTCCACAGTCTAGGAGCTGTAGAGCAAAAGCTTCTGTGGCCAATTGTTTCTGAGCGTAGATGACCTATAGGTTTAGCATTTACAAAATTAAGCGAGAGAAGGAGGGACTGTCATAGGCCAACAACTCAGAATGTCTAACGCCTGATGAACAGACGTCTTCATCGGTGCAGTTGATTTCGCGTGCCCTTTTTAGCGACTTCGATACAATTTAGAGGTCAAAGGTTATTTACTAAGTATCTGCAATGCATACCCAAAATACTCCCAAACTTATTGGCCTAGCCAGGCATCAACGCTTAGTTACTGTACGAAACCTACCCTTGAGTTGAGTTGAGTTGTGAGCCCTTTCGCACCCACTACGCTTTATTCGCGAAGTCAGAATATTAGGTACTCAATCAAATCTTACTTCTTCTCGTTATCGTTGGTCGAATGCCGACAGGTGGGTAGAAAGTCACGCTGTATGAGCTCTAAGAAGTAATTCTGAAAGTTGACTCCAGTTTCCAATCCAGCATCACGATCAAGTGTGCATCCAATTCCGATGAATGATGCAACTTGAGACACCATGAAAATAATAAGGCGAGGGCCTAGAGATTTTCAAAACTCTAGAAAGAATTCCATAATGATTGATTAAATCCAGCAACGTCCTAAAAGATGGAAGAAAAACTTCGCTGCCTCTGAAGGCATTTTGTGAGAGTGCTATGACTAATCAGATGGGCAGAACTAGCAATTTTCTCATGGAAACTATTCATCGTGTAAATCTCTGCGATGCAAGCATGAGTAGTGTATGTATGGATCCACAAGGGTCTCCGGAGATGCACAATCTTAGCTTATCTTTAATGTGCATTAAAATGCCGAGTTCCGTCAAACTTGCTGGTACTTTGATCCTTCACTGCATTCAACTAATACAGACTCTTCAAACTACTTTCGGCTTGGTTGCTGAAATTAGCATTTGGATTTCCCTGTGCGGAATTTGGAAAGCCCCACTTTTACGGTTAGCTCGGATTCCTTCTCGTCTGAAGTTTTAGCACAGAATCTAATGGGAACTCTAATAGAATCTTGATGAAAACGATTGGTTCCTTAAGTGTCCCTCACTTCAGCGCCTCCTTAGGTTCTGATTGCTCTGCAATGCATTTGACCAACCTAAAATTCTTTGGAGACCGTCAAATCAGCTCCTTGAAAAATGAATCCGGGACCTTTGCCGACCTACTGTATGACATCCTCTGACTTCCCAGCATTTCTAAAAAAATAAATCAACCTGCTTCTCACAGCTTGCCCTTCATCCACACGAATCTTCCTGTGTGTCACCATGCACGACATTGCTGTGGATTGTAATAATATATTTTTGTCCCTGCTAAGTGATCTTCCTTAACTCCCAATGCGACCCTGTGACCAGACACTTGCAACACCGGGCACATCAACATGTCTTCCCCTAGGACTCCATCGGCGGTTGACCAAACCGGGGCATGCGAAAAGACTATTCTTGGCATGCCACAACAGGGAAGCGATCTTAGTTGACCAGCTGAGCCTAAGATAGATTGACTAGCTAAACAAATTCCTCCGAGGTCGGACATTAAGTGAACCGGAGTAACTTGTTGTTACCTGCATCACCGATCTCATGGTGAGAAAAACATTCTTCCATCTTTTGATTGCAGTAATGTACCGGCCGCTTATTATGTGCAGGACCTGCAAATCAGTTGATATGCTTTATCAGCCTACTTGAAGTGACTTTAAAGCTATGTAGTTCTCATAGGATGCCATACAAATGTGTTCCGTTAATATTAATATCATTATTTAATTATTGCTGGGTGGCCTAAATCAACCCCAAGCCGCTCGATACAGAGATCCCGTAAAGAACGAAAAGTTCGCTGACCTGATGTATATAGCTAAATTTATATAGCGATAGAAGAGCCTCCTCTGCTATCACCTCGCTTGCCGCGGGCAATAAAGGATTGTCTGCTGCAGGACTCGAGCCCACGACCTGGGTCGCGAAGAGCGAGCACCGTAAACCTGAGCTACGACGGGGGGGGGCCACGAAGCAAAGGAACTAGTACTCATAGAGGAAGTGAATGAGCAGCAAGCCAATTAAAATAGCGCTCGGCTGAATTGCTGTCAGCACAGTAGTTCTTAAATATCTTCGACTGTAATTCAGTCTGCTGAGTGAGTTTTTTTTCATTGAACGTCTAGCAGGTCTTCTGCCCGTGAATTCTTGCGATACAGCCGCGTCGCTTGCAAAATACATGACCTAGCCAGCGCTTCGACGGCGGGCTGCACGCATGAGTCCCTTGAGTTCACCGAGGGCACGTTTCCGCGCGGCCGACTGCCATCTGCCGCATCGAAAGAAGCACTAAAGCCGGATAATCCAACTAATCCGCTAATCCAACGCCTGTCGAACTAGCGGCCGATTCTCTGCGGGCCACCTCAGCGACGGCGCAGCTCAAGCGCCGCGTACGGGACTACGGCGGCGCCGGCTGCCTTTAGGCCCCGCAACGAGGCAGCGTATCTCTGGGCTGGCTGAAGGTGGCGCGCGCGCAGGCTGGCATTGCGGCAGCCTGCGCTCGCGCCGAGCCTCAGTCGCTTCGCCGACCACGTTTCGAGCCGCCGCGGCGGCGGCCCATTAGCGGGTACAACCTCGCCGATGCCATGAACAGCCTGCCTGCGCGCCTCACGCACCGCTGACATTGCGCGTCGGAGCGCGCGCGCATCGAGCGTCCGCCGCCGCCGCCGCCGCCGCGGGGTAGAAGCGCTGCAAGGCCGCCGTAGTGTCAGACTGCGGTCGCTAGCCACTCCTACCTAGCAGCCGAAAGTTCCTAAATTCATCTTTGCCGAGTAGCTGCTCTTTCTCTTCTTCGCCGCCCATTATCCGGAGCTAGCTCGCGCACTGGCGGGCGGACCGGAGCGCAGGCGCCGCGTCCTTGACTGGGCTGCGGGCGTAAGCAGAGGTGGAGCCAGCATCTGAGCACGGCAAACCGTACACATATTGGCGGCCGCGAACTCAGCGGGCCCAGCCCTAGTTGGGAGCGAGGCGAGGCTGGACCTCGGAGGAGTTCAGGAGGTAGTGTGACTTTTTGCGCTAGTATAGTCTGCCAGCGGTCTGACCTGAAGCTGCCTGCTGGACCTGCCGCCGAAACGCAGGGTGTTCGTTGGCAAGCATAGCTCCGATTGTCGTCTCGCAAAAGTATTGCAACGCGTGCGCATCTGCTTCCGGTCTCCAAACGGCGGCGCTACGACGCGAGCGCTCACCCAGCGTTAGGTGTTACGCCTTGGCAAGCTTGTGGGGATTAATCGCGACTTTAGCTCCTATGCTCATACAGCCTGGAAATCACTACCAACGCACGTCACAACGTCCCCTGACACGACGACATTTAAAAATAAGCTAATACGTACCTTTTTATTACAGCATTTGGTAGGTCTTTGCGATTCGACCTTCGTGTGCCTGTGCCTGCTTACACTATGCGAGCTGCTTGCGTATGTTACCACCATACATTTGGTAATGCTTTATATGCTACATCTGTGAAGTGTCTGGAGAGAGATTAATTCTCTAAGGGCACTATACAAATGTATTATTATTATTTTTATAATTAAAGTGCACTCATCACTTCGGGGTCCACGTTGCTTTGAGCCGATACGTTGCAATAATGCACACCTATCGCAATTGGGCACAATGTAAGCGTGAAATCATTGACTCGTGTTTATGGGACATAACAGTCTTTACATTAACAGATTTCACACGTTAGACGCATGAACTCACTCACCCACTCACCAGTCACATTCAAAATTATTTAGGTTTATTACAGCAACAACTGTCGATGGCGCCGACCCCTTGCCACAGGTAGGACTGCGGGCGGTTGTGAGTTGGTCGCACAATCCTACAGTCTGACAGCCGTCGGGAGACAAAAGAGACAATCGCAGCACGAGCGATCACGTCCAGCTGTAAACCTCGGAGCTTCCGCAAGTGGTTTGAGCCGTAAACTCCGCAGGCGCACTGTCAAACATATTGCCTTGTCCACCCTCCAGCACGAGGCACACACACCTCGGGGACCCTACAGACGAAGCAGCTCCGAAGACAACCGTGCACAAGTAGCCTCGGAACGAAAATGTAACTTAATATAATGGATCGCCGTCTGCAACTCGACAAATCCGCGAAGACTAACACTGTGCTACGCAGGAGAGTTTTCTATAGCGAAATCGAAGCTTAAGCGCCTTTCGGTACGCATTCGGTAGCCAACAGAATGCATCGCGTGAAAAAAAGTAGAGTGAGAAGCATGGCTGAGTCAGGAGGGCAGTTGAGGTAGTGAGTAGCATGAGAGTGGCAGCTCAGGAAAGAATTGAAAAAACGTTCTACAGTGGATAGCAAGGAGAGTAGATATCATCGCGTAAGAATTGTGAAAGTGAGTTCAGCACTCTCGGACCTGCAGAGCAAAAGCTTCTGTCGCCAACGGTCTAAATAAGCGGAGGAGTGGAGCGGCTAATTTATTGTCAATAGAGGACCCGAGGGCGCGAGTATGCTGAAACTGGCGCAGCAGTTCAGTAAGATGGGAAAGAGCCTAGCCGTGCCGGGCCTTGTGGGTCAGCGTAAGAACTTTGCCCTGTATCCGTCGATCAACCGGCAGCCATCCAAGCTCATTCAGCAAAGGAGACACACGGTCAAACCTCTGGGATTTGTTAACTAGCCTTGCGGCCATATTTATTCGTCAGCTGCAGTGGTCTAGTGGCTTCTTTGGTTACCCAGCCAAAATGGAATTACAATAATCTAGCCGAGATATAACTTGAGAGCTAATTATTTTTCAAGCCAGGGTAGTAGACAGTCTTTAGTCTTAGATGGGGATCCGACGTGACGAGTAGCTGTGGAGGCAGTCTTACTACCGAAGCTCTCAAAATTTAGGCACTTGTCAAACACGACGACTAAATTCCGAGCACACGGTAATAGTCGTACACTAGCACCTCCTATTAGAATACCAAAGTCTCCTAGTGTCTGGTGGATGAGGCATGATTCCCACGTGATACGGACTGAACACGACCAAGCAGGTACGATTTGAACCGCGCCAAAGCCTTGTCTGTCATACCGATAGCAGGTTCATTCTTTGGCTCCAGCCTATCTCTCAGATCTACTCCCCCACCAGACCAAGCATCGTACCACCCGGTTCTCGGAATCCAACAGTTTAACGATACCTCGTACAAACCTCAAATCCTTTGGAGACCGTGCATTTAGTTCGTATGCTCCCAAAGCCTGGAACTCCCTCCCGACTTGTGTCAGAACATCCCTTGACTTGACCACATTAAAAAAAAACTTAAAAACACCTATTTAGGACAGCATGTAGCGGGTCCCTGTGATTCGTCCTTGATGTGCTTATGCGTGCTGACACTGTGCATGCTGCCACTAACCACATTTGCATGCTGACCCTGTGCATGTCACCCCTAACCATGGTATTCATGTTGTTAATCAAGCGTGACATTACTCATCATTCAATCGCGTTTTTCTTTACAGCGAATGTAAAGCGCCTAGAGAGAGATTGAGTTCTCTGAGGACGCTTTATCAAGTGCATTATTATTATTATTATTATTATTATTATTAGTTCAGCCGCATGCATGGGGTCTCCAACGATAGCAGTTTCGTTTTATCGTCATTAAGTCTAAGGAAATTTTCCAACTTCCAGTGTCGACTGTCTGCAAAGCAAGCATTCATTTTTACAGTTGATGCAGCAGGTTCCGACGGTTTAAATGATAAGTGCAGCTGAGTATAGTTGGCATGAAAGTAATAGTCAGTTCCATGGGCCAGAGTCACCTTTAACAGTGGTTCTTTAAACATAGAGAACATGGCAGGTGACTGGTCTGGTGGATGAGGCGTGAACCCCACGAGATACGGACTGAACACGACCAAGCAAGTACAATTCCAACCACGCCAAGGTCTTGCCTGTCATACCAATAGTTTTTCTCAATGACTTAGGTAAGATTTTCTCAGAGGTTCTGTATAAATGGAGAACAGCGATGGATCGAGAAAAGCTCTTTGTGGGATTCCACAGGTGGCTGGTCTGGTGAACGAGACCTGACCGGTAGTTGAGATCTGACTCACAGGGCACCGATTGAACTCCTAGCCACTAACGAAGGAGTACGATTTGAACTGCACCCGTGCCTCGTCTGCCAGGTCGATCGTTGTTCTCAGTCGTTCAAGTAAGCAAAGACGCTCGGCGGGCTCGCTCGATGGATGAATTTCGCACGTTTCCACAGCCTCTGGTCTGAAGCTGTGCAATCGCCTGGGCAGACCTCCTAGGTGAGAGTTCTGCGGAATGTAACTGCTCTCTCTAAACTTGTACACAAAAGCTCGCCCGCTCAAAACTTCCTCAGCGACTTGCTGGTCACTGGCTTTCATACTATAGCTACCCAAGAGAACTGAGTCTCTTTCTAGACACAACACAAAGGCTCGATTGGAAGCAAAGCAACTTATTCGTAAATAATATGCACAACTGAAGCACACACATGCAACGGAAGCATTCTAGGGACTTCTTGAAAGGGAAACGTTGTGAGAGATTAGTGAGAAGCATTTTTCAAGCCAGGAGCCTCAGAAATGGCGTAGTTACCACCAGTATGCGAGTTATAATCGAAAGTATGTGAGTGGACCTCTGGCCCTCCCCGAGACAGGTTGGAGCGTAGCCCAAGAGGCTATTAGCCAGTGGTGCGAGATCGGCAGACATGCATCAGGAGAAAGACCGGAACAACTAAAGTCGATTGGAGTAGGCGAGAGTGTTGGCAGGTAGCCACGTGAAGTAGGTGAGTAAAAAAAGGGACGGAGCTCAGCGAGACCGCAGGGCAGAGGGGGAGCGAAGAAAGACAATAGTTGATGCTGGCGATCTGCCATCTCTCGCCGCCAGGCCCTGGCATTGCTCGTTACTGGAAGGCCTTCGGTCTAGCTCATTATTAGAGCTGCAGGAAACCGATACCCACAATTTAGCTGACCCGTGACGTTTAGGGAGATGTAGATCGAAGAGTTCAGCCACTAATATGTATGAGAGAGAGATAGATATATAGATCGAGAAGTAATAATAATAAGAATAATACATTTTTAAAGCGCCCTCAGGGAACTTTACCTCTTTCTAGGCACTTTACATGAGAGAGACACAGAGAGAGAGAGAGAGAGAGAGAGAGAGAGAGAGAGAGAGAGAGAGAGAGAGAGAGAGAGAGAGAGAGAGAGAGAGAGAGAGAGAGAGAGAGAGAGAGAGAGAGAGAGAGAGAGAGAGAGAGAGAGAGAGAGAGAGAGAGAGAGAGAGAGACAGAGAGACAGAGAGACAGAGAGACAGAGAGAGAAGAGAGAGAGAGAGAGAGAGAGAGAGAGAGAGAGAGAGACAGAGAGAGAGAGAGAGAGAGAGAGAGAGAGAGAGAGAGAGAGAGAGAGAGACAGACAGACAGACAGAGAGACAGACAGAGAGAGAGAGAGAGAGAGAGAGAGAGAGAGAGAGAGAGACAGAGAGAGAGATAGAGAGAGAGACAGAGAGAGAGAGAGAGAGAGACAGAGAGAGAGACAGAGAGAGAGACTCAGAGAGAGACAGAGAGATACAGAGACACAGAGAGAGACAGAGACAGAGACAGAAACAGAGAGAGAGAGAGAGAGAGAGACAGAGAGAGAGACAGAGAGAGAGAGAGAGACACATAGAGAGGTGAGCAGCAGTCACGCACAACTCTTTATCGCATCTAACGGAATAATAGCAGGCCCAACAAAAACCCATAACCAAATGGCCCCAGTTGGAGGCAGTGTGTGGTTTGCCTATGTATCTCACAGAAACATGGCGATCATCAAAACCGGCTGATTTGACAGCAAGCTTGTTGTGTTTGTCATTCAAACAGTCCGAATCTGCTGCAGCAACTGAGAAACTGAATGCTCGCCTTGCCGATATTTGATCCTGGCTGTCGGAAAACTTCCTGAAATTAAATGATGATAAAACCGAACTGCTGCTCATAGGACACCCTAAGCGTGTGGCTGGATTAAAAGGCTTTACTCTTCTAATAGGTGATGCCATTGTGCGACCATCACAACGTGCTCAAAATTTAGGTGTTGTTTTCGACAGCTGCCTCAATTTCAAAAGCCTCATTCAAAAGACTGCTTCTACAGCTAGCCATCACGTCCGATCCCTATCCAAGAGCTGTCTCCCAGTTGCTTGTAAAAAATTTAACTAGCTCCGTAGTTCTATCTCGGCTTGATTATGGTAATTCCCTTTTGGCTGGGCTACCAAACAAAGCTTTTAGGCCACTGCAGCTGACTATGAATATGGCTGCAAGACTTGTCTTCAAGTCCCAGAGGTTTGAGCACGCGTCTCCTTTGCTAAAAGAGCTAGGATGGATGCCGGTTGAGCATCGGATACAGAGCAAAGTTCTTACGCTGACCCACAAGGCCCGCCACGGCTTGGCTCCTTCGTACCTAGCTGAACTACTGCATCAGTTTCAGCCTGTTCGTGCTCTCAGTTCCTGTGTGGACACTAAATTAGCTGTCCCATTCCTCCGCCTAAAGACCGTTGGCAACAGAAGCTTGAGCTCTGCAGGTCCTAGACTGTGGAACTCGCTTCCACAATTCTTACGCAACGACAACTACTCTCTTACTGCCGATTATGGCTCATCCTTTTCAGCGGGCCTGAGCTGCTACTTCCATGCTACTCACTACCTCAACCGCTCTCTTGACTCTGCTATGCTTTCCACTTTTTCTTTGTTGCGTGTGACGAGGTCTGTTGGCTACCGAATGCGTACCGAAAGCCGCTTAGGCTGTGAGTTTGCTAGACAAAACTCCCCTGCGTAACACCCACATGGTCTTTATGACTTTGTGGAGTTACAGACGGAGATACATGACATGAAATCTATGTGGATGGCACTCAGTTGTGCCTTTGCTTTGATCCCTCCCAGCTTGAGGGCACCTCAAATTCTCTCAACTCCCTTGCTGCATGTATTGATGACATCCGCACATGGATGACAGCAAATTTTCTAAAACTAAACGAGGATAGAACTAACTTACTAGTTATGGGCAAACCCAGTGTGATTCAGAGATTGGAAAGGCTGACGCTCAAAATTGGCTCTGCCAGCATATCTCCAGTTTAATCAGCTCGAAATCTAGGTGCCATATTCCAAAGCGGCCTCTCGTTAGATGACCACATCAGCTCCACAGTCAAGTCTGCCTATTTTCAGCTTCACAACGTTGCTAAAATTCGGGCTTGCTTAGATAAGGATACCACGTCTAAGTTGGTCCATGCCTTCGTGATATCCCGTCTCGACTTCTGCAACTCACTGCTCGTTGGCCTGTCGGCATGTCAGGCGATTGCAGCTGGTGCAAAACTCTGCAGCTAGGCTTGTCTGTCGTGAGCGTCACAGCTGCCACATTACTCAACTTCTCGCCAACCTGCACTGGCTCCCAGTCAAGCAACGGATTGACTTCAAGGTTTTGTCGCTCACTTTTAGGTCATTTTATTCTATGGCTCCAGCCTATCTCTCAGATATACTCCCCCATCAGGCCAAGCATCGTACCACCTGCTTTTTGGAATCCAACAGTCTACAAATACCTCATACAAACCTCAAATCCTTTGGAGACCATGCATTTAGTTCGTATGCTCTCAAAGCCTAGAATTTCCTCCCGACTTGTGTCAGAACATCCCCTGACTTGACCTCATTTAAAAAGAACTTAAAAACACATCAATTTAGGACAGCATTTAGTGGGTCCCTGTGATTCGTCCTTGATGTGCTTATGCGTGCTGACACTGTGTATGCTGCCACTAACCACATTTGCATGCTGACCCTGTGCATGTCACCCTTAACTATGTTATTCATTTTGTTTGTTTATCAAGCATGATTTTACTCACCATTCAATTGCATTTCCCTTTGCAGCAAATGTAAAGCGCCTAGAGAGAGATTAAGTTCTCTGAGGGCGCTGTATCAAGTGCATTATTGTTATTATTATTGGTTGATGCGAATCATTGGCTCGCTTTGCGGACTTGATGCAGCCCGGAACTTTACAAAGCATGTCATTAGGCTGGGCGCAAAATCTTTGATGACTCCATAAGCTCCATAGAAAAGTCTGCATACTTTTAGCTGCGTAATATTGCAAACATTTGGATGTGCTAAGGTTACCGCAGCCGTGTTCGGCAATGAATTTGCGGCATGCCATCTAGACATATGTAATTCTCCTCTTGCAGGTCTTCCTGCTTGTGCCAAAAGACGTTTACAGTTTGTAAAAAATTCAGCTGCTATACTTTACTTCATGCTGCTACATTACGTCACTACACACTGACCTGCACTGACTCCCATTAGGTTAAAATCTATGTCATGGTCCTGTCACTAATTTATAGTTAACTCCATTCTCTTTTTTCGCCATAACTTTCGGAAGTACTGAATAATCAGGCTTCCCGTCGTACCGTCACCCTCGTCTGAATGGAGTGTCGTGGATTTGAGTCTAATCAAGCGCACATATTTTTGAGATTGGGCTATTGGTTCGTACGTAGAGCAAAATCTCGGGTAACCCTATCGCCCAACACTTTAAAAATCACCCTGCTCCTTAGATCATTTCCTCAACTTGGGTTAAATGGCTTGCATGTGCCTTTCGGTGCTAGCGTTATTCATGTCATTAAAACACAATTAATTTGTACACCATTCTAAGAAAATTGAATCTGTCCTCTGGTGGTTCACATATTTCGCAGAGCACGAGTTCACGATCTGGGTCATTAAGTGGATTACCTTGAAGCCTGTCCCAAACAAGGCGCCTGCTATGACTATTGCGTTCACAGGCTTCATTTCCAGCATATTTATAAACGAATAGAACGAGATTTAGCAACCTTGGGGTCAATAAAAATGAATGCACAAATTATCTTTATTATTATAACCGTCTAGAATGCGGTATTTTGTAGCTTTGCACTTAGCAGGAACTAGCATGAAGCGAGTCTTAAGGCTTTCAGTTTAATCTGCATTTTAAAAATTAATGCTTGAATGTGACGGTTGTTTTATCGCTCTTATTAAAATTCCCCTTTCGTTCTACGTTTTTGCAGTCACAAACTGCACCCAGACTGCCGTAGCCAACTGATTACATCCGTGTAAGCATGAGCTTTTGAATGCATAGGAAATCGTCCAACAGAGAGTAAGCATACCGACATGTTGGACTGCATATAAATGAACAACTAAATACATATATATTTTTTGCATTCGTGCGTATGTAGCCCATGCATTTAAACAATAAAGCATCTGGCTAATATAATTGCTGAAACAGTCTTGGCACTAATTTCTACGCCGGCCATACCGAGCGCTACATATCCTTCAATCCGTTCCAGCTTTGCTCCTCCTGCGAGCCTCTTAATTCATGTACATCCTGCACCGACGTCATTCGCATGGGTTGGGATACTAACTTCCTCAAGCCTAATGACGATAGGGCCAACCAGCTAGTTATGGGAACGCTTGGTGTCTATTCTTGGGCTGGAAGATTTCACCCTCAAGATGTGTTCATCTTGCGTCGTACGAGTGACGTCTACCGTAATATCGGGATGCTATTCCCAAAAGGACGTATCGTCGTATAGACGCACTGCCTTGGCTGTTTGTTCGGCCTACTTTCAGCAGATCATCGACGAATTCAAGTCCTGCTGAGACACGAGTCAACGCCTTTGTGACATCGCGTCCAGAGAAAGAAAGAGAGAGAGAGAGAGAGAGAGAGAGAGAGAGAGAGAGAGAGAGAGAGAGAGAGAGAGAGAGAGAGAGAGAGAGAGAGAGAGAGAGAGAGAGAGAGAGAGTCATTAAGTACTCTCGGCGTGTGCTCTTAGTCATGTGCGATTGGTTCAGAACTCAGCACCTCTGCAATGTCTGTCGTCAACCGCAAAGCTGCTCGAGCACACTGCAACTAACTTCACTCACTTCCTATGTCAAGCATCGAATCGATTTCAAGACTTTTAGTTATGCTCACAGGTCGCTTCATTCGCGAGCACCAGCCTACCTATCCGACCTTCTCGCTTTGCCACTAGCCTGCACATGCTCGGTCTTCTATCGTTCCTCGCCCTTAATTAAACACCTCGCCGATCGGCTTTCAGTTTACATGATCCGAAAAAAACGTCTAAAACAGGCTCGTGTGACCTCCGCTTAGCTTTCTCTGCCCCACAGTGAACTTGCATTTTTTTCCTTTTCGCTCCACCTGCTTATATGCCCGCCCACGATTCAGGGCACCGCTACTAGCCAGCGGCCCAACCAACCCGGGGTCCTGAGTGCTTTGCCGTGTGCTTTACAATGCTACTCAAAGTCTGGCTCCTGTGCACTTTTGCAAGCGTGTATAAGCATGGTACTATGAGTGTCATTAATCTTTGGTTATTGATTCTCTTGCAGTTGTACAGCCACTGGATGTAGTCTTCCCTGAGCGCTATACAAACGACTGATTATTATTGTAGCAAGTGTGAACAGTTTAGTTGCTTGATGCCATGTATCCTTTCATCATAATACTCGATCTTTGCGTCAATCTAGTTATGCAGCCCGTGGACCTCTAGACAGATACAACAACGCCTAGCTCGTTCAAAACTATGCCTCCATACCCACATTTCCTTTGATAACCCAGCAGCCCGGTGTCTCACTCTCACAGCTACTGTTGACATGTATACATCTAGGCTGACCCTGTCAACAGCCACACATAATCGCCAGCCCAATTAACAGCCTAAATGTTTGCTTAATGTAAGTGAATTATAACTATGCTAAATAGTTACAGTAGAACTATCACAGCAGCTTGCTGTGGACTACTTTGTTGTTGAGGTCACACGAGGCAAGGACTGGCACTGGGCCATCCCTGCAGGCATGTTCACTTCCGAGTTCTATTTTGTAAACAGAGCAGACCGGCTATTTATGAGCAGGGGGCCACATAATTCTACCGAAGCCGGCTGCAGCATCTAGTGAGGGCATACTCACATATCACTTCTAGCCGACATGCACTGGCTACCATTCAAGCAACGGATCGACTTCAAGGTCTTGTCGCTCACTTTTAGGTCACTTCAATCTTTGGCTCCAGCCTATCTCTCTGATCGACTCCCCCACCAAGCCAAGCATTGTACCACCTGGTTTTCGGAATCCAACAGTCTACCAATACCTCGTACAAACCCAAATTCTTTGGAGACCGTGCACTTAGTTCGTATGCTCCCAAAGCCTGGAACTCCCTCCCGACTTGTGGCAGAACATCCCCTGACTTGATCACATTTAAAAAGAACTATTTAGGACAGCATTTAGTAGGTCCCTGTGATTCGTCCTTCATGTGCTTATGCGTGCTGACACTGCATGCTGCCACCTACCACATTTGCATGCTGACCCTGTGCATGTCATCCCTAACCATGTTATTCATGTTGTTTATCAAGCATGATATTACTCACCATTCGATCGTGCTTCCCTTTGCAGCAAATTTGAAGCGCCTAGAAAGAGATTGAGTTCTCCGAGGGCGCTTTATCAAGTGCATTATTATTATTATTATCGTATTCTCTCTGAGGCATAGGCTGCAGCTTGGAAAGGCACACTGGATTGACTCATCATTTTAAGTACTTCTACAGATAAATGCTATACAGGTCATGGCAGGTGATTGGTTTAGTCCTGTAGGAACACAATAATTAGTGCTACCACACGTCTTGCTATCCGACAGTGATTTTGGCTCGTTCATTCGTGGTCCATCGCTGGGCCTTCATTGCACGCTCTCACTGCGATAGTCTCCACCACTCTGACCCAGCTAAACGTTTTATGCATTAGTTTACAGGCCTCTTCCTGACGACTACTCCAGCCTTACAGCCCTGTGGTCTGAGGCCAGGGGCACTTTCAATAATAATAGCTGGCTTGCCTTTCAGACTAACATGCCTGACCCGACTGCACCCTTTAGCACTCCAACCGGTAACAGCCAGTAAATAAGGCTGCTAGGTTTGCTCTGGCCCCGAAAGAGCCACGTATCATTAAGTCATATTGCATTGCTTGTTTATTGGCTGAACTGGCACGACTTTTGACACCTGACTAGGAATTCCTGGGCACAAACCCGAGTATTACACGTTATTTACCTTTTTTTTATCAACACGGAAAGCAGGTCAACACGGGCTGACACAATGCCAGAGGGTCTGTCATAAAGAACTAGAAACCATGGTAACCTGACTGAAGCACATTATTACAGATCATGTGCGAACAACTTTTATTTCTATATAAAGCAGCAGCTAAATGCTCGCACCATGGCCTGGCTACATGCTAATGCACAAAACAATAGTCTTACCATCGCGAGCCACCATTATTTTGCCCAAAGCAGCAACCGCACAGTGAGGCAGCAAGGCTCTGTCAGTAAGTAGGCTTCGAGTAGTCAGCATATAAACTACAGACCGATTATCTGAGGAACTAGAAGTATGAGATGGGGCTCTCCAGATTCTTGCTACCATCCACACTGGCCAGTTTCAGTTCGCCCTGATGTGGCAGTGGCTTGAACACCCGAAGATGGGCATACTGATCACCACCGAGGCTAACCTAAACAAAAAGCGAATGACAATACATAAGCAGATGCAGACATTTTCAGACATAAGCATGAACGTTTTGAATGCATGCTTCCTACAACTCCCTAATTAATATCAGTGTTTGGGCCTATTGATCAGCTGTAGTAAGACAAACACACACCGGCAAACAATCACGGAATGACTGGAGGGGGAAGTAACTAGCTTAGCCACAGGCAGCACTGGAGGAATTATGGGCTATCAAATGGCTGTACCACCTTAATGAAGTAGTTCGTTCCGGCCACAACCTGTGTAGCATACTTGATCGCCGAAAACTCAGAGCCATTAACGCCCAGCTTCTTTACAGCCTCCTCACGAACCTTCAAAGCAAATCTCACTATTGGAGTCACATTGTTGGTTGCAGGGGGCACATGCTCAGGTAACACGATCGTAGCACAAAAGTGGATAGTTTGATGTCACGACGACCAGCTAAGCTGAGAGAGAGGTTTACTAGAAATCACACTTCCAAATACAGTACATGCTAGTTTCGTGACTGCAAAGTTCTACAAAAACATAGAATGTACTGACACTGCTGGTGCAGTTGTCACATCCATTAGAGCTGCAGCTCAAAATAATGGACACGCCCAACTGCTCTAGCTCAGAATGCGAGGACTGCTCACCTGCAGGTGGTCCCCAAACTTGAATAATCATGATACTAATAATACTAAGAATCTAGCATTTGAATATCATTCAAAAAAAACTAATTCCCTTCCTAGGTACTTTACACATTGTAAGCATCCCTGTCGGCCATGCTTTTTCTTTCTAAAATCAGAGATGCCAGTGCTCATGGGGGATTTAGCTAGGCCTTCAGTGCCCCAAGCACTCTTAGGTTATCCCACTTTGCTTAGTGCGATTGTGAAATTGCTACTAGAAAAGCAGGTCTCAGTCTGAATGGCCTCCAGACTTCAATTTAAGGATAACGCTGCAGTTACTCATGGTGCCGACCTGGAATATCCACCCGGCTGCTTTTTGCAGCCGATTGTTTGCTATTAGCTTCTGTAGCTACACTTTACCTTCACTTCCACTCTGTTATTCTCTATTTTATTCTGTTCCCCTTTATTGAGGTCGGCCATCTTAAATACATCTTAGGCTTGCAGTAACTCACACAGAACAGGAGGCACTGATCGTATTAACCCAAAAAGCTACTTTCCAAAATGATACACAATCCACGGGCCTAAAGATGGTATGCTATGACCTAATAGTCGATTTTATCCGACCTGACCGATCGAAAAAATGCACTTACAGTGATGTTACCAGTTACTATTAATGACCGTGGATATATTTCTATCAAAAAGCGACTTGCCAACAGCAACGGGAAGTAATCTCTGACAGAAAGGCTAGACGAGTTACTCGGTAAAAACCTACAAGATGCAAAAGATAGCTTAAAAAAGCACCATCACAAGGAACGTAGCTGGACGTCTTGCTATGTGCAGCACAGACAGCTACCTGCTGCTAATGCTGCTCCTGATTAATTTCAAGTGAGGGTCGCCCTATAAGCATTGCAAGGATGCATGCGATAGCTATTAGCGCGTGAAATGAGAATGAAGAAAAGCGGTCGGTACTCGGTCTTATTTGTTCCAGGGTCCCAGCAGATAGACCGGAGGACGACCATCGGAGGTCATCGAAGATAGGTCACACCGCTGCGCCAACGGCACGACGCGATCCTGAGATAACCCTTTACAGACAGAGACTCGGACACACGATGTACGCTACGGAAATCATGAAGCAGCGTGCCAGGAGGCCCGATGCTGCGTGCCAGAAGGCCCCATGCTGCGCACCAAAAGCCGCAGCAGAGGTCGCTGGGCGCTTCTCTCACCTGCGCTACTATTTCATGGATCTCGTCAGTAGCGTCGAGCTCTTTGCCAATTCCACCGCACATTCGAGCCATACACGTCTTACGGGAACTCGCAAAAAAATAAATATGCAACAGCAGTGCCAAACAACAGCTAGATGGGGCTCGCGTCACTAGAAGTCACGAGGCTTCCGGTTGGCCGGGCCGCTGGCGGCTAGTTAAAGGTAGCTGGGCTTCACCGATATCTATGCCTAGGGGCCGTGTAGCCATTAATCTGGCCGGGCCGAAACAAATAATCGGCTCACTCCAAAGCTAAGTACAAGTTCAAAAGCTCAATACTAAAGCTTTGAAAGAAGGTTTGCTACTCTCAAGCCACTGGCTAAGTGACCTTCGATAAACTGTAGACTTTTTTACTGACGCACTGTAGAGGCTTCGTAACTAGACTCCTTGACCGGTCATCAAATTCAGTTACTTCGACCTTGGTCGAGGCGAGCTCCTTAACCACTAGGCCAAATCAGCCCTAGGTAATTATATTACCTTGCTGAGAGTCACAAAGCTCTTTGATATAGACTTAGTTCTCTTAAGGTGCTATTTAAACGACTTATCAATATTGTTTAGTCGAGGTACCGGTTGTTAGCATTATTCCATTAGCGACGAAGCAAAGTAAAGTCATAACTATTCAAAAATACTCAGCACGAATTATTTGTATACTTGATAAATTATTTTTCTCTGTTGGTTGGTTTAAGATCATCATTCCACTGTGCTTTAAGGACAGCAAGCGCCGAAACACAACTGCGTCTGTAACGCCGAAGGCTCGGTGGAGTAGGCTTAACCTGTCGCTTACCTAGCGGCGTAACCTACTGCCTAATGCCGTTCGGTGCGCGCCTACGCGCAATAAGCTGGCCGCCACGAAACGAGCGTTTCTGGCGCTGACCTACTTACCGCTACTAAAGGGGGTCGTGAGTCCACGGCATGAATGATGATAATAATAATAATAAAAATGCACTTGATAAAGCGCCCTCAGACAACTCAATCTCTTCCTAGGTGCTTTACATTTGCTGCAAAGGGAATTGGAAAGCAAGACGCAAATTGGGGATTTTACTGAGCTTTATTCGCAAGCGCACAAAGTCACTTCGTGTCTAGCTCAGTTTTATCTCCACACTCCTCACACGCTCTCAACAGCACAAGCACTCTTGCGGAGGGAATACGTCCCCGCACTTAGGCTACTTTAGCCTATTATGGGGAACGACCCGAATGAGACGAGGAGCCCGAACCGGAGCTTGGACCCTGACTGGAGAACTAGGGCTCCGCTTCCACCTTGCGGCAGGAATACCCCATGCACTACACCAAGCACTCTTGCGGAGGAAACACGTCTCCACACTTAGGCTAATTACGTCTTTAATGGGCAACGACCCAAATAGAAGGAGTCTGAACCGGAGTATTGATGTGATCACATGATTACACCGCAGTGTAGCGGCTAGTTCTTCTCCCCAAGGTCATCCGATAGTACAACGCAGCAAAGCTCGCGGGTTTTCTCGTCGGTTGCTTTGCTATTTCTTCATCTCTCTTTTTAGTAGCAGATGACACACGCTTTTGAGCAACTAGTAGGTGCAAATCATTAGCTTTCTTAGCTGACCTGCCTCTGCTGGTACTTCGCAAAGCAGTGTAAGTGGTGCAGCCTCTCAGGCCCTGCCAATGTTCTCTGCACAAATTTCAGTTTTATTGCAGATTTTTATGCTTTAAAAAATTATATGCGTAAATAAAGCATGAACAAATTTAAATCCCCGAGCAAAACAGCAGTTCACTCGGAAGCCTGACACCACCGATCACCGAGTGTGCTTTCTTGAGCGCCTGTCACGTCCCTGTCACTGGTATTACATTGTAACGGTTTGGGTTCTATCTTATTGGGAGTATTCATAGTATAGATTTCAACGGCCATCGGTCATGCGGAGAGCCTCTAAAAATTAGCTATACCATGAATCTACTCTAGTTTCCTCGGGTATTTACAATGTATACCGTCACTCTCGAGGACGTTGTCGCCCCACACAATCTAGGCTTTCAGTTCAACACAGACAGCACAAACCTATACCTGTGCTACGACGATTCCCTGCATGAAAGTACCTCAAATTCATGCTGCAGTTTAAAGCTTAAATTTTCAGCATTTAAACTTGGGGGCAACTAAAATTTAAAATTGATGAGACTGAGACCAAACAGAAAAAAGTTGAGAGCAAACCTAGTGCTACACAGACACTAGAATGCCTGACATTCAAAAATTTACTTTGCAAGCATACATGCTGAGGAGTTTTAACACGAAATTCGTGTGTCTTACTCCGAAATGAACTTTCACTAGATGACCACATCAGCTTCATAGTCAAATTGACACACTTTCAGCCACATTATATTGCAAACATTCTGCATGCTTAGACAGCGTTACCAATAAGCTAATCCCAGAGGGTCAGCCCTGTGTCTGAGTGAGCTACCACGGCGCCTGATCGATCAATGGATACAGAACAAAATTCTTATAGTGGCCCAAAAGGCTTGCCATGGCTTGGCTTCTTTAGACCGAGCTGAATTGCTGCACCAGTTCCAGCCTCCTCGTGCCCTCAGGTAAACAATTATTCGTTCCATTCCTACGCCTAGAAGCTGTACACTGTAAAAGCTTTTGCTCTGCAGATCCTAAACAGTGGAACTTAAAATTAAAATTTTTACGAAACCACATTTACCCTCCAGCTGCCGACTGTGACACATCATTTCCAGCCTCGCGAGTTGCTACTTCAATGCTATTCACTTCCTCGACGGCCGTCCTGACTCAGCTATGCTATTCACTTTCTCTATGTTTTGTGATATGAAGTCGGTTGGCTATGGTATGCCACCAAATGCAGCTTGGGCTTTGAGTGTGCTATAGATAACTCTCCTGCATAGCAACCATTTGGTCCTTGGCGTTACAGATGGAGATGTATTATCTAGAATGCTCTGTGGATAGTCAAGTGGCTGATACAGCAAGCCAGTTTTCATAATTCCATTATGGCATGCGGGAGAAGCAACGTGCTTCCAAAACAAAGAAGATGTAGTGAACAATTATTTAATCATGGCTGCTAACATTACTTTAGGAAAATTGTTATGCATATGCTGTTTATGCTGATGCCATCTAGATTCGATGCTTCAGCTAGCAGGCAAGACCGTTATAATAATAATCATTTTTCATAACAATAATAAGCATTTTTAAATTTGCATAACACCCAAATATTGCTTAATTTCTCTATCACCACTGTATGTATGCTCGAAAGGAAGCAAAGCAAGCGATTAGTGGTGATAACTTGCACAATCTAGGTAGAAAAAAGTGGGAGCAAGATTATGACTGATATTCACTCTTCAAGATTCCTGAATTGTAATGGCTCAGAACCGATCAGGCGATAATCTACGGCCGAGGCCAAATACATTTAAAAGCCGGCGCCATGCAGTAGGAATTGAGTCGTGCTTCCGAATTCGACATTGGCATTTGAACTCTAGGCCACGGGACGTTAGTATACAGTAGTAATGGCGATGTTAAAAACCTGTAACGATCCGCTGCTATCACATAGACCTGTCTACGTTGTGGATATGGACTTGTTATGTTAAGGTAAGAGTTGCGGTATTGTAGTAGTAGTATTGTAGTCCTTGTCGCTGTAGTTGTAGTGTAGTCCTTGTCGCTGTAGTGTTTCACTACGGTCGGCATACCTGCCTTCATTGGTGCTACACCTACAAGTCACTAGTCGAGATAGATTCTCTTGCTCCAGCCAACCTATCACAACAACTTCCCTTCAGGCTAGGCATCGTACCACTCGCTTTTTTTACTCAAATCGTTTAGCTGTACATCGTGCGAACCTCAAGTACTTCGCCTATTTATCACAGAATTTAGTGGGGGCTTGTGATTCGTCCTTCGTGTCCTTCATGCTGACACTGCGGATGCTACCAGTAACCATATTTTTTGTGTTGACACTGTGCAGTTTGCCTCTAACCAGGCTATGCTTGCTGACATTGTGCATATTACCATTTGATCGTGCTTCCCTTACAGCATAGGTAAAGTGCCAGAAAGCGATTATGTTACCTGATGGGGCTATGCAAATGAAATATTATTAAAACGTACGCGGTTCAAACATCGCCACTATTCGTCACACATCAGCTGAAATTTGGCATCATTATGTTACCGAGCGATGTGTTTTCGGACTAGTTCCGTCTGGACATGGAAGCCGCACGCCACATTTGTAACAGTATTACTAGACTTATAAAACACAATAATCACAAATGGAGCAAGCCCTCTCTGGAACAGGTGGGACTTTTATTGCCGGGTAAAAAGTCCCGTGCTTTTTTGAGAACATGAACTAAAGGCATGGTCTCCAAAAGGTGTAAGATTTATTTGATGCATTGGTAAAGGACCACAGTCAAAGGAGCAGGAGGTACGAATGGAAACTTGGGGAAGAAGTGACGCGTAAGCCGGAGTAAGAGAACGAAGGTATCTGTAAGTGACTGGCAGAACTTGGATGGCACTGTGCCCCTGAATAGAAATTTGGTGCTGTTGGTGAGAAGTGGTGTAAACTAGGAATGCAAAGATCACGACAAAGAAGTCTTGTTGTCACGCGTTGCACCAATGCAAGCGATCTATTGCAGATGCTAAAAGACCTTCAAGGAGAATGTTACCGACGTCTAGTTATCGCTTGGGTCGTAGATCATGGGGCAAGGTGCTTGCTCTTCACGACTCAAGTCGTGGGTTCGAGTCCTGCAGTTGGCCATCCTGTATCGCCCACTTCAAGCAGTGGTGATAGCAATTAAGGAATATCTTTGCAGCAAATGTAAAGCGCCTAGGAAGAGATTGAGTTCTCTTGAGGGTGCTTTATAATGTGCATTATTATTATCTACCGCTATATAAATGAGTCTGTTCAATCAGCTAGCATTTTTTTTAGATGGGTTGCCACAAATTCATGGTTGAATTATCTACGGTAAATCTTGCAGCCATCACCAGCTGCAGATGCTTAATGGCTTTTTTAGTAGTCCAGCCAAAACGCAATTACAGTAGTCCAGCCTAGAGAGAACCAGGGAGCTAGTTAGAATTTTTTGCAAGCCTCAACTTAACTTCAACAATGGAAGCTTAAGTTCACAAGCACGTCGAAATCGTTTGACTGAGAGTGCACAGCTGTGAAGTTGAATCTGTATGGAAATCAACAAATGTATGCTTGTGTAATCAGAAAATTTTTTCAATTTTAAGATATAAAGAAATATAACTTTGCATGTAAACATGTTAGTTTTTGAATCTCATTTCTGGTTTCACTCTAAGACTTGATCTTTTCGACAACCAGGCCAAGCTCTTTCACAATAATAATAATAATACACTTGACTAGCTCCCTCAGATAACTCAATCTCTATCTAGGCGCTTTACATTTGCTGCAAAGGAAACACGATCGAATGGTGAGTGGTATCGTGCTTGATAAACAACATGAATAACATGGTTAGAGGTGTTATGCACAGGGTCAGCATGCAAGTGTGGTTAGTGGCTGCTTCAATACCTCCATTGTCTTGATAAACTATCAGTGCAGTCTCTACTTCCAGATGCCAAGCCACAGCTACAGTTCAATCTACACCTATAATGGCCCTGACAGAATACACTGTTGCGTAATGTATAGAACAACTAGTATGTGAATCATATTAATTAATATTGGGAATAAATGCATTACGATCTAGAAGTTTCAGTAGAAATAACTCAGCGGTTTTCCGTGAACACCTGCACTGTTCAGGTCACTTAAGGCACGGGCTTGTGCTATGCCCTCCCTACATGTGTGGTCACGTCCACGGTCTACGAGACGGCCAGTAAAGGGTTGCAAACCGAGCAGACCCAGAAAGTACCTCGAGCACTACCCGACGAGCTGGACCGACTGACTCGATACAGGCAGGGGCCTCTAAGCCATCCACCGAAGCAGGCTGCAGCATCAGGCCTACTTACATATTCTCTATGGGGCATAAGCTGCTGCTTGGAACATCACACTCGATTGACAAACCATTTTAAGTACTTTTACTGGGCCTGTAAGAGTAAATGCTCGTCGCGTCGAATAATTGGCTTAGGCCTGCACACACAGCAACCGTGGTTTGAGACGGGTCAATAATGGTATCTAGGGGGGGGGGGACACTCACACCAGGGCCTTTTTCCACGGCCTCAGACTCATCCACTCTGCACCCAACTGATTTATGTAATACTTCTGACTAACTACCTCAGTCTTTCAGCCATGTAGTCTGAAGCCCGGTACACTTTCAGTAATCAAGTTAGCTTGCTTTTCGAACTAAAATGTCCGACTTAGCTTCCTACTTAATGCTCCAATAAGTACCAGTAAAAAAAAGCAACCAGCCAGTTGATCCAGCGATGAAATAGCCAACCATCGCTAAGTCGCACGGTATCAGCTGTCTTAATGGCCATATTAGTACTACTTTTGCCATCGGTTGTAGCAGTCTTGGCACTCAATGCAATGATTTCACAAGAAATACATTTTTGTCTGATGGCATGACTACCCTTTTAAGTGCTTAGTGCTACTAAATCTGGCAGATGGATCAGTCATTATTCCTTGGCTGTAAGCCTTAGTTTTACTTCAAAGAATTCAGTGCTCAAACAAATATTTGCATGCAAGAATCTACTAGTTTTCTGGGGTTAATCCCTAAGCGTATCATTCATGCCACAGCATCTAGCCCCCCACCAAGGTGGTCATGCTGCACGGCTCACTGCTCAGCATGGTATAACAGCCAAATGTGAAGAATGGGACGAGTAGCATCTCGTCAGCAGATGATCTAGCGACAGATCGCTGGCAAACCAGTTTTATTGATACCAAAAGTGTCAGTTCAATCTCAACAAGCAGCAAAGCATGGCTACATGCTAATGCACAAAACAATAGTCTTACCATAGCGAGCCACCATTATTTTGCCCAAAGCAGCAATTGCACAGTGAGGCAGCAAGGCTCTGTCAGTAAGTAGGCTTCGAGTAGCCAGCATATAAACTACAGACCGACTATCTGAGGAACTAGAAGTACGAGATGGGGCTCTCCAGAGTCTTGCTACCATCCACGCTGGCCAGTTTCAGTTCGCCCTGATGTGGCAGTGGCTTGAACACCCGAAGATGGGCATACTGATCACCACCGAGGCTAACCTAAACAAAAAAGCGAATGACAATATATAAGCAGATACAAAGACATTTTCAGACATAAGCATGCACATTTTCAATGCATGCTACCGACAACTCCCTAATAACTATCAATGTTTGGGTCTATTGATCAGCTGTAGTAAGACAAACACACACCGGCAAACAATCACTTGGAATGACTGGAGGGGGAAGTAACTAGCTTAGCCACAGGCAGCACTGGAGGAATTATGGGCTATCAAATGGCTGTACCACCTTAATGAAGTAGTTCGTTCCGGCCACAACCTGTGTAGCATACTTGATCGCCGAAAACTCAGAGCCATTAACGCCCAGCTTCTTTGCAGCCTCCTCACGAACCTTCAAAGCAAATCTCACTATTGGAGTCACATTGTTGGTTGCAGGGGGCACATGCTCAGGTAACACGATCGTAGCACAAAAATGGATAGTTTGATGTCACGACGACCAGCTAAGCTGCGAGAGAGAGAGAGAGAGAGAGAGAGAGAGAGAGAGAGAGAGAGAGAGAGAGAGAGAGAGAGAGGTTTACTAGAAATCACACTTCCAAATACAGTACATGCTAGTTTCGTGACTGCAAAGTTCTACAAAAACATAGAATGTACTCACACCACTAATGCAGTTATGCAAGTCATCAGAGCCACAGCCCAAAGCCAAGAATACACCGAGCGACTCTGCCTTAGGACTTCGGACTGTTGACCTGCGAATCCCAAACCACTAATAATAATTAATGATAACAATAATATAACATTTGTAGAGCAGCCTAAGCGAAACAGTTCTCTTTCGAGAGGCTTTAAACACTGCCGATATCGCTATTTCATTGACACCAGTCCTACATTTTTTCTTTCCAATGTCACAGCAACTAACGACTGGTCGTCAGTCTGATACCTGGTACAAGCAGACACAGTATAAGGCCCACGAGACAGGGGTCAAGCCAGCCAGACAGCTACCCACACAAACTCCCGGGTCTTAGCCCAGAAAGTCAGGTGCTTGCTCTTCACGATCCAGGTCAAGGGTTTGAGTCCTGCAGTGGGCGATCCTTTACTGCCAACTGCAAGCAACGGTGATACCCGGTAAGGCTCTTCTACTGCTACACAAATGAGGCTGATAAATCAGCCAACCCGATGTTGTGAACAGACCTGCATGGAGAGCTAAAATGCTGGTCTATTTAAAAAATGCTAGCATTTCAACTAATAAGATTTAAAATACAATGCAGCGAAACGCATGTTAGCATCGGATATGAGCGATTTTGCAGCTAGGTCATCAGTGTCCCAGATACTCCTAGGTCGATATCCCTGTTTTGCTTAGTGGGTTGGTGACATCGCAATTAACTAAGCAGGTCTCAATCTGGAAGACCCAAGCATCAATATATGAACAACGTATCTACAGTTGCTCATGGTGACGACTTTGAAATCTGCTTCAGGTGCTCTTTGCACCCACATGTCTGCTACTGGCTTCCTTAGCTATACTTATATTTCAGCTCCACTCTATTCTAAAGTCATCAAGAAGTAATCTGTGGCGCAGAAGCTTTATGAGTGGTTCGGCAGTGACCTATATGAGCAGCCATAAAGATGGGTGCAAACAGCAATATCACTGGGAACGTGGCTTATATAATTATATATAATTTATTTGTATAGCGCCCAAGAGAACTTTGTCTCTATTCAAGCGCTTAACACATGCCTCAAGGCTCGAGCCCACGACCTCAGCGAGACCTAGGTCGGGGCGAGCACCCCAACCACTGGACCAAACCAGCTCGGCGGCTCGACGTCGTGCTCTGAGCAGCTGGAGAGTCGGCACCGGATGGAGGAAGCCACACAGGAAGTCAAAGAACAGACAGCTAGCCGCTGCTGTTACTACTCCTGTTGGGTGGATTTCAGTGAGGGTGGACCCTAAACACCTTAGCGAAGCGCGTAAGAGTGATTAGTAAGTAAACTGAGAATGAAGAAAAGCCGTTCAAGACAGCAGGGGCACGGGGCTCATTTGTTCTCATTCCCAGCACAACGACCCGAGCACGACCTTAAAAAGCCAGCACACATGCGTGACAATGCCAGAAGCTACAGCAAACCGAGAAAGATCCCGAGACGCATCGTATCACACAACAACGCAACGCCCGATATATGCTACGGAAGCCACGAAGCAGCCTGCGGGGAGGCCCGAAGCCGCGCGCCGGATAACGCTACGCCCAAAAGCCGCCGCAGAGGTCACTGGGCGCTTTCACCTTCGCTACAATTTCGTGGATCTCGTCCGTAGCGTCGAGCTCACTGCCGATTCCACCGCACATTTGAGCCATACTCGTCTCAGGGGCACTCGCTAAAAACGCAAAACGTTACAGCAGTGCCAAACAACAGCCGGGCAGTGTCACGAGGCTTCCGGTTCACCGGGTCGCTCGTCATCGAGAAGAGGTCGATGAGTCCTCGCGGGTATGGCTTCCTGTCAAGTCGCAAGTAAACAGGTACTACAAAGATGGTGTGCGGCTTCCAAGACCGGTGAGAACTAGGCTGCAAACACAGCGGTCGCAGCGGTACTAAATATAAGTAAATATATAAAATTCATTTGTATAGCGCGCTGAGAGAACTTAATTCCTGTCCCGGTGCTTCACACATGCCTTGGGGCTCGAGCCCACGACCTCAGCGAAACAGCAGTCGGGGCGAATACCTTAACCGGTGGACCAAAATACTGGAGACACCTGAACCTAGAAGCGCAGCAAGCTACTAGTAGGCGATGCACCAATGTACGCAGGTATACCGATAGTAGCAGAAACAAGTCATCGACGACGAGTGCTCGTACCTTAGCATGCAGACAAGTCTATTTAAGAGCCGCGGACGGTTATAGGCTTTCAAAAGCGACCCTGACATTCACCAACGATCTGTGGCCTAGAGCTTCGGTCGGCTCCAACTCTCGAATCCTGACTGCCCACCTATCTCGGGGCCCTGGCATTTTGTACGGCTTCGGAGATAATAATACTAATAATAATACATTTGATAGTGCATCATCAAGGAAATCAATCTCTTTCTAGGTGCTTTTTAATTGCTGCGAAGGAAGCCGATCGATAAAGAGCAAGAACAGCACGGTTAGGGGCGACGTGCACAGGGTCAGCATGCAAGTAGGGCAGCATGCACAGTGTGATCTCGCACAAGCACTTTAAAAGATTAATCGCAGGGCCCCTTGAGTGCTGTGATAAATATGTGCGTTTTTAGTTTCTTTTTAAATGTGGTCAAGTCAGGAGATTTCGGGAAATACACCATAGCATATTCGCATAATCGCGAAAAATAATGACCGCCATAATCCGGCTGGTTTGGCGGCGCCGACGTTTCGCAGGCAAGCTGCTCGCTTTAACCTGGAAAAATTGGACTAGTGGGAACCGCAAGTCAAATCCAACTGTAAAAGCTCAATAATAAATACTTTGCAAATGGTATGCTGTTCTCAAGCTACACGTTGGCCTATGCTCATTCTACGTCGATAAGTCAAAGGTAGTTTTGCGACGACCCGCTGCTGGTGCCTTGTTGCCCCCTTTGCTGGCGCACCGAGCATCGCAGCGTAGCCTATGCATGGAACGTGTTCTAGATTTGAGGGGCCTTTCACATCTACTGGGCTTTAAATATGCAAAGGCGTAGGTGCGAGAGTAAATTCTCCAATAACACGATTTGTTGGAAGGGCGATTTGCGAATGAACAATCGCGAGGCACGAGCGCTCAACAGTAAGCCTGAAATGAGCATTCAGCAGCGACTCGAGCATCGTGACCGATTGCGAGTCTGATTGACAATTATGTTATGGCCGAGGACTCCCTGGAAACGATTCGGTGGGCTCTGCAGACTTTGCATAAGACTGAGTTATTCATTTCAGTCCTTCGCCTTTAACTCCGTCAGCATCTTCAAGTCGTCTGATCTGCCAAGTAAATGCTGTACATTATACTTAATAAAACCAGTTTATTGCAGTACATTCTATCGTATAATTTTTACACTCATTATCATCATATCATTATTTATAAGTACATTTTTAATTTAAACACACGCCAAAAATCACGTTTTTTGGGATCCGGAACGGATTAATGGGATTTCTATTATTTTCCATAGAGAAAATTGATTTGACATACGAGTAATTTGAGTTAAGAGCTCCATCGCGATAGAATTAAACTCGTGAGTCAACGGACAACTGTATAGTCTTATTTCAGCCATCATGAGGTGGCTAGAACGATTCCGCCCACCCATATAATAGTAATATTTCTTATTACTATTAAAATTAGTTTTATTATTATTGATATTGCTATTTTTTTAGCTAGTTGCTGCTAAAGCTCCTCAATCGCCTTTTCGCTGTTTCTATAGCATTCCAATAAATTTAATGGGCAGAGAAAATAAATGCACTGACAACAAACAAACTGTTAGCACTCACTTGAATCGCTGGCATTATGGTAACTCCTGAATTCTGTCCACTCTAATGCAGTCTACTTACTGTTTTTAGTAACCATTCTAATAACGTTGCTGATCGAGTTCTTACGATATGGTCGATTTGAAAGCGAAAATGACTTAACCAGCACTGCTTTGGTGGGCTGCATATTATGTGTCACTGTAGTTCACCAACGGCAGTAATCCGAGCCTTAGTTAGACGGCCGTGTGCATTTATCACAAGTGCTAAAAATAAGCTTCATGAGTTGGACATCAGTTGAACTAGTAGCTGATCCTGAACACTAACCGCAAGGACCGAATAGCTTAAGCACTAGGTCAGACTGCCACCAGCTGTGCCCACCCAGAACGAGGATTCATACCTTTATACCTAGCTAGCTGAGCCGCTGGCTGGCACTGTAGCTGCCTTTATTTGCCCAGCCTAAGTAGCTTCACCACCTACATTTTGAGCTGAAGCCTATGAAAAAACGACTACCCTCACTCAACTGCTGTTTTATGCCAATAGGCCAGTCCCATCCCATTTTTGTGGGCTGTATTACATAGAGTAGTACCTTGTCAGCAGAATAGATCGTAACAGATCGCCAGTAAACACATTTTATTGGCACAAACGACATTAAACCTCTGCAAGCAGCAACGCCTGACGACAAGCTAATGCACAGAACAGTGGACTTACTATCGAGGGTTGAGGGAAAGCATTATTTGGTCCAGTGACTTTGTAAGTACAAACATGCTTGCACAGGAAGCACAGCCCGATTACATGAGGAGCTAGAAGTAGGAGATCGGGCTCTCCAGAGTCTTGTTTACATCAACGCTGCTCAGTTTCAGTTCGCCCTGACCCGGTAGTGGCCGGAACACCCGCAGATGGGCATACTGACCATTACCAAGGCAAACCTAAAAAAGTGCTTAACGATATGTAAAAAGGTACGAATAAACATTCAGAAATAATCATGCACATTTTTAATATACAATGCCCACAATTCCCTAGTAACAGTATTTGGGTCAGTTGATCGCCAGCAGTAAGACCAAACGTATACGGGCAATCAATAACGGCATGGCTGGAGGTGAACTATTTTTAGCAGCAGAAAGCAAGAGCAGTAAAGGAGGAATTATGGGCTATACAACAGCTGCACCACCTTAATGAAGTAGTTCGTTCCAGCCACAACCTGCGTAGCGTACTTGATCGCAGAAAACTCGGGGCTGTCAACACCCAGCCTGTTTGCCGCCTCGTCACGAACCTTCAAAGCATAGCTCACTATGGAGTGAATACGTTGTTGGTCGCACAGGCTCAGGTAAAACGGCTGCAGCAAACATGTGGACCATGCGATTACATTGATCACCAAGGACTGAGAGAGAGAGAGAGAGAGAGAGAGAGAGAGAGAGAGAGAGAGAGAGAGAGAGAGAGAGAGAGAGAAAAGAGAGCCAGAGAAGAGACAGAGAGCAAGATTGGCAGAGAGGAAGTGAGAGAGAGATTGACAGAGAGAAAGAGAGAGAGAGAGAGAGAGGGAGAGAGAGAGAGAGAGAGAGAGAGAGAGAGAGAGAGAGAGAGAGAGAGAGAGAGAGAGAGAGAGAGAGAGAGAGAGAGAGAGAGAAAAGAGAGCCAGAGAAGAGACAGAGAGCAAGATTGGCAGAGAGGAAGTGAGAGAGAGATTGACAGAGAGAAAGTGAGAGAGGGGGAGAGAGACATCGAAGGAGAGAGAGAGAGAGAGACAGCAAGAGAGACAAAGAGTGTACGAGAGAGAATTTACGATAGCCACTTGTGTGACTGCAGTAATCTACAAATCCTGTAAGAGCAATGTCAGGGCCGTTGCTGCGATCATCACAGCTGCAGTCTTAAGCCAAATAAAACCAGCTGCTCTACCCGACTTAACGGACTGCTGACCTCCGAGTTATTCCCCCCAAATCATCCTAGGTATTAATAATTAGCATACACCCGTGAACGAATTCACGAGTAATTTCAGTTGCAACACAATTTGGATCAGTGTGTTCGCTTACCTAATGGTAAGCCCCCTGCAGCTGGTGAGCCCGACCTATTGCCGAGCAAGGACTCAGTATCACGGCCTGGGTGGTCAAGTGCTCGAATCTTCACTCTTTCTGTTTGTTGACCCTGCCATAAGTGAGGCGTTCGCTGGGTTTTGCCACCACGATGCCCACGAGCCTCTTTCTCGTCTCTTTCTGCTGTAGACTTCGTGCCATGCGACGATTCTGTTGAGTTTCGGCAGAGTGGAATTGAATGGTTTCCTTTGCTGCTAGTTTCTCTCGTTGTTGTCTACGACAGGTGTGCTGATATTCCACTCGCTTTGCTCCTGGTTGTTCGTAATGTATTGCTGTGAATAGTCACCTGTCCACAATGGTGAGCGGTAACCACAGGTTTTTGTACGGAAATTAGCCGCACATGTAAAAAATCAAGAAAGTACCTGTGCTTTGGAAGGCGGGCCAGAGTGTCCACCGATCCACCTTGCGAGCCTGCCCATTGACCACCAAGCTCAGCCCCATTGAGAGCTTCAACAGTCTGTGTGTACAGTAATCAGTTCTTAGTTAATGGAGCGAATCATGGCCGACCGGACATGGGCTAAGCCAGCGAGACTTATGTCCACGAACCACGGCGCTTATGCTGCACCTATTATATAATTTTGTTTACCACACAGGTTTGCTTACATGATGATATAATTTCAGCTAGGGAATTTTAATCAGAAAGCAAGGCAATGCACATAAGTTAAGAAAATGAGTGGTTTGGTAGCTAGGCCTTCAGTGTCCCACATACTCTAATGGCGACATTCGTGAGTGCATTTGCCAATATTGGCTTGACTCCTTGATGGGCTGCCCTCCTCTATTGGCTAAGCAGGTCTCAGTATGAAAGACCCACATGCAAACATTTTACGAGTAACAACTCGGCAGCTGCTCAGGGTCCCGACCCTGGATTGTCTGCTCCAGCTGGTCTTTGCAGCCAATTGTCCGTCATTGGCTTCCTTAAAAAAAATACTTTTTGTATAGATACAGAAGAGTGTTGAAAGCTATCACCACCTCTTGCTAAATAAATACAGGATCGCCCACCGCAGGATTCGAGCCCTCGACCTTGGGACTGAGGTCGCGAAAAACAATCGCCTTACCTAGTGTGCCACCAATGCTCAGTAGATATCAGCTTCACACTATTCTTCTGTACTTAGTTCTGCTCTGTACTATTACGGCCGGGCACCCAGAATGCATCCCAGGCGCACAGTGCATCAAAGGAAACTCAAATAATGAGTATACTGACTTCAAGGCTTTGTAGTTACTGATGGAGGAACAATGCTTAACAGCCTCGACCCTGACGGAGGCAACCTTAAACCAACCTCAGGTTGTTACTCAATAGCAGGTCCTTTATTAAGCGATGTATCACGACGACCAAGTAGTCGACTTTATGACTGTCCTGACCGGTTGAAGAAACAATCACCTAGACCAACGCAGCCGTCTACTAGTAATGACAGATTTTTCCTCAAGATATCCAGGAAGTGCACGTACATGACAAAGTCGGTCACCTTTGCAGTGCTCAATAGGAAAGCAATTTTCTCACTAGTGATATTATAAGACGAAAGACGTTTACAGTTAGAAAAGACTCGATGATTGATGCTACGACCATCTAGCAACGCCTGCAATCGAGCCAGCTGCCAGCAGCCGTATACAGTTTTCCGTTAAATACCGAAATGTGACGAACCAGCGTAACATGACACCATGGGTTGCATGGGTTGCCGAAGTAAGCTTTCTTGAAATACGCTTTGCTAAAAACGATCGCAAGGAGGCCGACAATGGAAGCAACAGAGGGTCCGTAGGTAACCCGGAAAGCCGTAGCACAGCTGCTACATTAGGCGTACGGTAGTAACCTAAATGCAGTCACAGATAGTCGAAAGCAGCAATAGCGCGCAGGACGTGGCTTGAACATTGGACGTGGCTTGAACATTGGACGTGGCTTGAACGGCGCGTCAAAGCAGCTACAGGGTCAGTAGCAGACGCACTGAAGCGGCATCCGACGAACCGACGGCTACCTGCTGGTGCCACTGCTCGATTTCCAGCGAATATGTGCCTACTCATCTACAGTGCGAACAGTGGCACGAGAATGAAGGAAAACCACCCGAGACAGCGAGCGGTACTCGTGCTAAATGCTCAGACATGGAGCGTTTCCTGCATGCTGCTTCGTTGCTTCCGTAGCTCATTACATCGGGTGCTGCGACATTGGGCTGGGAACCGCAGAGTGCCGGAGAACGCTGTGGCTACAGCAGGCAAGTCGCGCCTGGCTACTCGGGCGCTCCATCCTCTCACCTTGGCGACTATTTCGTGGATCTCATCCGTAGCATCGAGCTCATTACCTATACCGCCGCGCATTGGAGCCATACTAGACACGCGCGAACTCGAGACAAATGCAAAATGCAACAGCGCCTGTAGTCAGCACCTAGGTCATTCCCGAAGGTGGCACAGCTTGCGGTTAGCCGGGTCGTGGCTGATTTTAGCGTCGATACACCGCCCCCTCACGGCTAGGTGATTAACGACTGCCAATCACCGAAAGCTCAGCTCAATTGCACAGCAAAGCTGAATATAATTTTCTAAATTAAATAAACCATTATAATCAATTAATAATAAATTTGCTAATCTAAAACTACACTGCTGGTACTCGCATTAGTAGCCATCTGCAGCTAATTATTGTCATGGCGGCCGTTGCCCTGAGCGACATCGGTGCCAATTCCTGGTTGTGCGATTGCCTGCGCTGGTGGGCCTCGTCAGCAGCGGTGCACTACAGGTATCGTGTATGCTTTTTTGTGAGGTCCTTCTGGTTGGAAATGAATAATTACACAATCTAGAGCTTATAAACCACCAATTTGATAAGTCGAGTTTTGTAGAGCTATGATTAGGTTGAACTCTGGAGAGACAGACCGACCGACAGCCAGAGAGGAAGAAAGAGATGGAGAGACAGAGAGAAAAAGGGAGAGAGAAAAAGAGAGGAAGGTGAGAAAGAAAGAGAAATAGATAGTGACAGAGAGAGAGAGAGAGAGAGAGAGAGAGAGAGAGAGAGAGAGAGAGAGAGAGAGAGAGAGAGAGAGAGAGAGAGAGAGAGAGAGAGAGAGAGAGAGACAGACAGACAGACAGACAGACAGACAGACAGAGAGAGAATTAATAGGGGAGGGGTGAGTCGGCGAGAGAGGGATGGAAGTGGAATGCGAGAGACAGGCCATGCCGTGGGTTTGAGTCCAGCAGTAGGCAAACTAGTGTGGTCTACTGAATGCGGCAATGGTAGCCACTAAGGCTTTTCTGTCGCCAAATAAGTGAGGCTTTTAAATAAGCAAAACCTTACTCTGAAGAAGTTTTTAGGCTATGCTCTTCTAGTTGGTGCTGCAGTAATGGAAACGTCATTATGTTCATATAATTTAGGTATCTTCTTTGATTGCAGCTCAAAGTTTGAAAGCTCCATTAGGAGGCTTGCTTCCAAAGCTAGCAATCACGCTCGATCCATATATCAGATTAGGGCTTCCTACTACGACGGCTTGCTGAAAATCTTATTAGCTTCTTGGGTCTATCTAGACCGGACTACTGCTATTCCATTTTGCCCGTGCTAACAAAAATGTATCACGCAGCTGAAATTTCTCGTAGTAGATCAGCGAATACAGAGCAAAGTTCTTACACTGACCCACAAGGTTCAACATGGCTTGGCTCCTTCATACCAAGCTGAACTGCTGCACCAGTTTCAGCCTCATCGTGCCCTCAGGTCCTCTATTGACGATATACTAGCTGCGCCATTCCTGGGCTTAAAGACCGATGGCGACGGAGGGTTTTCCACTGCAGGTCCTACACTGTAGAACTCACTACCACAATTCTTACACGACGGCATCCACTCTTCTACTGCCGACTGTAGCACTTTTTTCCAGCCGTCTTTAGCTGCTACTTTTATGCTATTCACTACCTCAACTGACTCAGCGATGTTTCTCGCTTTCTCTTTGCTGCGTGAAATGAAACATATTCTTACAAAATTCTTACCAAAAGCCACTTAGGCTGTGATTGCAGTATAGAAAAATCTTCAGCTGTACATCTATTAGCTATAGCAGCTTTGTAAAATTACAGAGGGAGATACAATGCATTCTTTTCCGGTGATGGGGAGGGGTAGATACAAAGGCCTGAGGCACAGTGTGCATGCATAGGACAGAGACAGGCACAGGGTAGGGGCAGAGGGAAGATGAAGAGCTTGAGCCAGTGGTTGAGAGAGAGAGAGAGAGAGAGAGAGAGAGAGAGAGAGAGAGAGAGAGAGAGAGAGAGAGAGAGAGAGAGAGAGAGAGAGAGAGAGAGAGAGAGAGAGGCTGTGAAAACACTGGATCGATTAACCAGGGTATTTAAGCATTTAATAATTCCCAAAATCAAATATTATTAACCACTATTATTGCAGTAAACTTCCTTAGCGGAATTTAGTTTTAACTTAAGGTTTTTAAATATCTTACACATCTTAGTTTTTTGCAATTATTTACATTCATAATTGATTCTCCAACTGCCGACTATGGCACATCTTTTTCAGTGGTCCTGAACTGCTACTTCTATGCTACTCACTACCTCAACTGCTCTCCTGACTCTGCTATGCTTCCCACTTTCTCTTTGTTGCGTGAGACGAAGTCTGTTGGCTACCGAATGCGTACCGAAAGCCGCTTAGGCTGTGAGTGCGCTATACAAAACTCTCCTGCGTAACACCCACATGGTCTTTATGACTTTGTGGAGTTACAGACGGAGATACATTACATTATACATTATTTCATGTCATGTTATAACTACAAAAAAGATAAAAAGCGATTGAAGGCTAGCAATGTGCAGTAAATTACAATTATTTTGCAGGATAAATGACCATGGTTAAAAAGGAAGTCGGAAAACCAACTGCACATGTGCTGAACAGTCATGGTGCTGACAGGAGCTTAAACAAGTTTTACATAACGCAGTACTCAACAAGTCACACTAAAGGCTACGAGGATTTCCAGCCAAGACCCGGCCGCCATGTGGGTACTGGCTACTTGTCTAACTTCAGACCCCAGATATTTTACAGTGCCAACTTGGACAGGATCGACAACCCTGTGATGGGGTAAGCCCCCCCCCCCCCCGAGCAGTTGCCTCTATTGTTCACACCCACTGGCGTTGCATGAGGTACTTAAAACAAGACGACAACAACCAATTGCTTAGCGTTAAAAAATGTCTGCTTTCTAGCTATCGTCGTTCTTTTATATTTGGTTAAAATCATTGAAGTGTCACTTGAGTGACAGACTTGCCTCATTAGTTAGCATATACGGTATTCCATTGCAATGAAGTGCTTGCATTTGTATTCGGAATTCAGTGGGGGAGGAAGCAAAGTATTCAAAAGACTCTCTGATGCTGTTCTAAAAGCATACTAGTACTTGAGATGTTCGAAAAATGGCCATGTCATAACTTCACTCGAGGATGCAGCAATAGTGTTAATGACATCAGTGGAAGCCTTGGCCTGAAGATACAGATCGGCTAAAGCAGAGACACCATCTTTTATGGGGTGCTGACAAACGATCTTTTTTTCTTCTTTTAGAAGCATTATTGCGGGAAACTACGAGTCGATCACACAGAAGCACTTTGTTCCTTATCAGACACCCGATGGTAAAGAGCCACTTCCAATGATCGTCCATCAGAGAGGCACTGGCTTTGTGAGATCGAAAGCAACTACCGTGCCAACAGAAGGGGAGGTGAATACTTACACAATTGATCTACACATTCAGCTTAGTATTCGACCATGGCGGGCAAGATGCCTAAGTTATTTCGCTAATTTCGTAGGTTAAAGGCGTTTCCGTTGACACTCGTCTTGATTCAATGATATCAGACATACAGCCGAAACACCGAAGTCACCTGCAGAAAATTCAAGCCAAAGATCCCACCGAGCTAGAGAATGGTGCATACGTAAGTAACACAACTGCAAAGTGCACGAAAAGTGACATGAATTAAATGTAGCTGGCTTATTCTTGTAGCTAGATATAAGCGAGCTATGAGAATCAGTTTTGGAATTAGTAGCGTTCCAGAAAGGAAGACTGGCGACTAGAGAAAACCATCTGATCCGTCGTCTGTACGCGTGCTGCAGTCACGGCCACTGCCATAGAGTAACTGCATGGTCTCAGTGAACAGCCAAAGCTCTTGTTGAACCCAATGACCCGCCATTCACTGTCGGTACACAAGTTTGTATAACTATTGACATAAGTCCTCATTCATTAAGTCGCAGCAAGAAAAATCAGTAGAAACAAGAAATCGAAGTCTATAAGTTTGAATAGAGGTTTAGCCAAATTATTAAACCAGTTCTAATCACGCTAAGTCTCAAGAAAGAAGTGACAATAGTTGAAATAAAAATGCGCATGTATTTTATCAAAAGAGAATTAAGTCTTTTTTGAGGCACTTCATACGCACGATTGCTCCATGACGACCAGAATAGGCTATGAGTTTAGCCGCTCAGACTTATGAGAACGACTGCTGCGGCAATCCAGCAACGTATCTAACAGGCATTGAAGTACTAAGACGCTTCGCTCGGGCGGGATTGACTTACCACGGTGTACACGGCTCTCATAACCATTGACGTTTACAGCTCTGTGCAGATTCGTCTGTATTACTGCACTTTAGTCCTGGGTGTACTTATGGAAAGCGAACTTAGTAAAGTTCTTTGGTTTCTTTGCACGGCAGAGCACCCAGATAGAACAGGATACTTGTTGGCCAAACCAAATTACAGATCATTTTTCTTAAAATGAAATGAATGAGTACAATTTTGTTATCTAGGTGTCAATGAGTTAGAATATCCTCATGGTTTGGCAGCCGCGTCTCTGCTGCATTAAGAGGCTACCTCTAGATGGAAGGGGTTCAAGCACCAAGCATTTTTTGACACACTCATTGCACTTTGACAGTCATTCAGTCATAGACATAAATGATATGTATAGCCTATTAAATTGTAACAGATATCATTTTTTGCAAATTTTGCTCCAGGATTTAAGCCAATAAGGTATAAATATTATAGGAATGTATTCAGGCAACTATGAACGATGCTGAAATTATGAGAAAAATATTCTTATAGAAGCAAGCAGCATTTGATATGAACTAATTAGTGTTTATTCAGCAGTAGCACTATTAATATGTGCATCTAAATCCCATATCTCAGTATTTGCGTGCATCTGGACAATGAAAATAAACAGAACGCGACAAATAATAATAACAATACACTTGATTAAGCGCCAACAGAGAACTCAATCTCTTTCTTGGCGCTTTACATTTGCTGCAAAGGAAACACGGTCGAATGTTGAGTAATATCATGTTTGATAAAAAAAAAATGAATAACATGGTTAGGGGTGACATTCACAGGGTCAGCATGCAAGTGAGTTTAGTAGCAGTAAGTAACAGCGTCAGCACGCATAAGCACAAAAAGGACAAATCACAAGGAACCACTAAATGCTGTCATAAATAGGTGGGTTTTTATTTCTTTTTAAATGTGATCGAGTCAGCGGATGTCGTGACAGAACTGAATTTCAGTCCAAGCTTGCCAGTTTTTATTGATTACTTAATGAAGCAGAAATAGCATGCTCTTGCAGCATTGCTCTGTTTACACGCATGTAGGGTCCGGCCTTCATGTCAACCGAGACTCGCTCCAAGTTCCAAGAAAAGCAGCTCAATGGACCACAAGGTACGGGTTCCTGTTGTTTGTCGATGCTTAGCAGATGCTTCGGCTTCTATTAGTACGGCTTATATCCAATGGTGTAACCTCTTTCCTACAGCTGACGGTTGCTTACAATAAAAAACGGACTGCGGCTAATCCTAAGGTTCGCAGGAGATGAAGTGCATATGAACTGTCGACAGCGGTAGTTAACCGCGTGATTCGGCAAGCAAGCCAATAATACTGTATCCACGAACAAATTTTTGCAAGGATATGGATTTCTGTTACTATTTCTTACACGAGAACGGCAACACCTATCCTCATTATGCTGGTTTCTTTTCAGTTGACACGACTATATCGACTCTGGGACCTAGCGAACTCTCCGGCTACACTCACAACAAGAATGTCGAACCCGTGACATTCCACCCAGACTATGCGCACAAGGGTGACATACCGGTACGGTAAAATAGATACTGCTAAAGTCGCTATTTTTGAGTGGCATGCTTCAAGCTCCAGATGCAGAAATGTCAGGCTCGTCCTAGTTATCCGCCTAGGGTGATATAAGGAAATTTGGTTTGAGAGTCGAAATGTGTTGCAACTAAAGAGCGACCTGCGTATTCTCGCAGCCTAGAGACATTCTTCTAGAATCCGCATCTCACTAGTGACAAGATGGCTGCTGGCTAGAGGTCTCGAGAGTTTAGTCATGTAGAATGTAAAGCTAGAGAATCGTATTGCTATGCAGTAGCAATAGACCAAACGTGATTACTTTATCAGAGGTATATGAGGGACATTCTTTTTAGAAAGATTCTAAGGCCATTGTCTGTAGCGCAGTGCAGTCATTTGTTATTTCGTTTACCTAATTAGTATTTATAGTGTTGTAACTACGACCGCCTTTTTATTGTAGCCCTGGATGACAAGCCGACCTACTGGCACCAGCATCTACAAGAGCAACTATAATCCGTACGGATACCCCCACGTGAGTGGCCATGCTTACATGCTTAGCTGATTTAACAGCCTTATTTATGTTGCGGCAGAAGACCCTTTAAGGCTATCAACACCGCTTGCAGTGGGTGACGAAGAATCGCCCACTGCAGGATTCGAATCCACGACCTGGGTCGCGAAGATCGAGCACTAACCTCCGGGGCTAAGACCCAGGGACAACATTTTTCAGCCTTGGCCTCTATTAATACAGCTTATATACAGTGGTATAACCTCTTTCCAATAGCGGATAGTTGCTTACGATGCAAAACCGACTTCGGCTAATCCTAAAGCTTCGCAGGAGATACAGTAGATAGGAACTGTCAACAGCAGTAGTTAAACGCGTGATTCGGGACACGAGACAATACTAAAGTATTCACTAATAAATCTCCACAGGATTTTAGAATAATAATAATAATGCATTTGATAAAGCGCCATCAGAGAACTCAATCTCTTTCTGGGCGCTTTTCATTTGCTGCATGGATTTCAACTACTCTCTCACTAATAACAGATGGTCCTGGAGAGTCATCTGCCAGGTCACAATATAGCTGCCGTGCCAAGTAGTGGCATACCTAAATTGTAAACCGCACGTGTAAGTGTTGCCAAACTTTTTTGTGCTAGAAGCTTGATTCCAAGAAATGTGGGGACGTTGAGGTTTAGCTAAGCCATTATGGGATGCCATTAAATTATCTATTCATACGTACATTGACCTCATCCTTTGCAAGGAGAACTTTTTAAATAGTCACTGATTCGCATGGACATTGTCACATGTAAATACACATGGATCAATGATGACCATATACAGTAATAATAATAATAATAATACCGGCAAAAAGACGCTTGTATAGCACCATCACAGTAAATAGCCGCAGGAAGAGACTTCCAGTATGAATTAGTTGATTTTTGGCAGATGGATTATGGTCACACTACCATTAATTAACACAACTTCGAACTATATGGGTAAGATTTTAGGCCTGTGCCTAGTGAACATGATATCGTGCCGTACTTGTTGGTTGAAGATAGAAGTTGATCTATTGTGGATAAGATGCAGTGGGTGGAACTAAAACATCGTCTTCCGGTAGATTGGGATACTCACGGTGGCTAAAACTCCAGGTTCTCGCACTTACTAAGGGCATGTTCCAGCAGCCTTGTTTCACCGTGCTTTTTCTGTAGGGAGACGAGAAGAATGGTGGCATCATGCCACGCTCAGAAAGAGGCAGCGGCTTCACGTACGGAACGAAATCTAGACCGGCGTTCGTTAATCGGGTGATGGAAGACGTGAGTATATGGGCAACTATTCTCACGCTCATCCCGACCATCACCTTCGTCACCCGGTTTTCGTGGGGCTTATAAGCCAACAATCTGTCAACATGTCGCACAGGCTTACGACAAGGCAGACAGCATGCCGCCGCAGAGGCTCGAGCGCCTGAGCAAGGTTGACCCTGCCGAGTTCGTCAACGCCACGCACCCACACAATGGCTCTGGCCTGTTCAAGAACTTTTTCTTGGGCAAACAGAGGCCCGATCCTAGTGCATCCGACAGGCTGGGAAGAACAGACGTTGGCTGGAAGGAGCCAAGTGGCTACGCTGAAAACAACGACACATGGGCATTCAGCCATGACGATCGAGCACGCTTCGTCACCAACTATATGACCAAGTACGAACCTCATGCTGTTCATTGCAGTACACCACCCAAAGATAATAATAATATTAATAATAAAATTGATAAAGTGCCCTCAGAGAACTCAATCCATTTCTAGGTGCTTTACATTTGCTGCAAAGGAAACACGATCGAATGGTGAGTGGTATCATGCTTGATAAACAACATGAATAACATGGTTAAGGGTGACATGCACAGGGTCAGCATGCAAGTGTAGTTAGTGGCAGCAGTCAGAGTGTCAGTACGCATAAGCACGTAAAGGACGAATCAAAGAGACCCACTAAATGCGGTCATAAATAGGTGCGTTTTAAATTTCTTTTTAAATCTGGTCAAGTCAGGGGGGTCGTGACGCAGATCGGGAGTGAGTTCCAGGCTTTGGGAGCAAGATCACAATGCAGCAGCTGCATGTGGCATTTCGCGTTTCGGATTGTATCAGCCCACTGCTTACCCATCGCTCGAGTAAGTATGATCTCTCATCTCTTAAGAGCCTTAGGTGCATATCCTTGCACACAATTGCTACGTTTGCACAGTGAGTGATTGAAGAAATTGGCGAGTGGTGACCGAATCTTAGTGTCGTGGACTAGTGATCTTCTATAAAACTGCTTGCCTATATTTTGGCATATTTAAAAGTGATTCTGCAGAGCATTTGAACCTTGAATGGAAGAAAACGGGTAAAAAAGGAGAAGCTGATTCTCCGCGAACTTCTTTGTTTTAATATCTCTCTTGGAAGACAGAACTTATAAAATTTCTGTATCGATCTTGGAATTCGTCAGATTTGTAGCTGTTCTAGATTTTACATTTCCACTATAACTTCTATTCCAGATTTCCAGTTCGCACAATTTCTCTAGATTTCTTTGAAGCATAGATGGTTTCAGGCATAGCAGAACTTGGCTCTTGTCTGGTTAAGTCAGTTTTAAGAAGCTACGGCTGCCCGTGAGGTCCATAACTGTGTGAAATGAAATAGTTGCTAGCCAATATGCTGTTAATAAAAGTACGTCAACGACGATCCTTTAACATGAGTGACCCTAACCGTTTCGTCAATACTGAGCAGTGCGTCATGCCTTCTTGCCAATTAGGTTTATTTCCACTGCCACTGAATAGTTTTTCAACCCATGGGATCTTTATCAAGTAGTTTCGGTCATCACACAAAAATTTAAAGCGATATTTCCAGATGATTCAAAAACGCATCTGCTCAGCTTCAGAACAACAAAGTAATTGCATGTCAGCAGATTGTATCTCAAAGTGTTCTCTGAATGTCGAAATATGATTTTAGAGATATGAGAGGTTCATTTAAAAGTGAAGGTTTTATTTTTAACAACATTTGCTTCACTAAACCGCTGCCAGGCAGGGCCGTGAAAGAAATCTTTAGCAGATTGAATAGTGACCGTTCCTGGAGCACAGGTTATACAAGCAAAATAAGGAATGTATCATAGTTATATGATAATTCTAGGATCAATACTTAGCCAATCATCAGCCGAGCATCTAGCCCCTTCGGGATGTTTTTCACGTGCGTTCAGTTTTTCTCTTCTAGTTGTCTTGTAACTGTGTAATTTATTTTCAATTTTGTTTTCTGCCAAGACCTCCATGTCACGTGTAGCAGTACGTAAGGCATTTATGCATGCATTTTCTCCTCCACAGATTTGAGGACCCAACGGTGAAAGGTAAAGCACGGGAAGGATTTATCGAGGGCGGTGTCCAGGTACAAAAGTCCGACGGCTTCACCAAGAGCACGCAAGTTCATTCACATGGAGCCCAGCTGAATGCCACTGCCTCACTGCGAGCTATGCACCCCTACGTAGCACGGTAAGGAGGATTCGCAAAGTGAGTCTGCTTTTCATCTGTGTGCTAGTGTGTGCATCACTCCAGGTCAATAGCTCGACTCAGTATTCAGCGTGCCAAAAAGAGTAAAAATACATTCCTTACTCATTTGCTCAAAGCCTGATGCCCCGAGGCAGAGATTTAACTAGAAGCTTGATCCCAATCTGCTTATCAAGTTTCAGACTGTTCTCCCTTGCATGCGTACGTTTTACTGAGTACTCGTGAGTCTGACAGCAAGCACGTCGGATGGACATACCCAGACATTGTCGTTGGGAATGCTGTTGTAGAAGTGTGCAAGCTGGAGATTCGTTCTTTGACGACCATCTTTACGATAGCAAGAAGCAAGCAGGGCCTGCAACCATGTATCGCTCTCACACGGTGGCCTAGCATCTGCAGGAGGCTGCCTGACTGCCTGACTTCACGCTACTGGAAGTGCTATCTGTCTGCTCAAAATCGTCCTTCGATGTCGCATTCATTAACAGGTCAATAGTTTTAAAGAACAGCAACGGCTCCATTCTTACAAACAGAAAGCTCATTTATATTGATTTTGCATACGCGAACATGACGTCAACATTGCGATGCAAGTTAAATGAAAACTTAATGTGGTTTACAACTCATGTCTGCCTTCTCTAGTGAAATTCTGGTGCAGGCAAGCTTTCTTGACGCTACTTTCGGCACATATCTGCATATTTATCATTGTTTTGACAGACACGCCTATTCAGGAATCGTTAAGCAAAAACTGTTGTTTCTGTCGTGTACAATACATTTACACTGCATTCTAAAAACCTTTGACTGGCTTTTGTTCTAGAGGCAAGGTTGACGAAGAGACTTCCACATTAAGCGTGTTGGTTTTCAGAGCAATTGTCTTTTTCTGTCACAACTCTATTGATCAGTGCAATAGAAAGCTACATTAAGGCAATGTACCACTGCATCCGTCTATATATTGTGGTATCCATCCATGTATTGTCCAAACCTTTAGAAATCGAGCTCAACATGGTTTTCAGAAGAGCACACATGCTGCTAAAATAAAATAGAGAAACCAAGCCCAGCCAGCAATGCCCATTAACAGTGGCACCTCTTTGATTTTCTCGTTTTGTAATGAATATCGTCTGCGAACGCTACAGCACCGACGTGTATTAAAAAACTACCCAAGTTTCACCTGCTTCTAAGCATGTATAGCTCAAAATAGAGAGCAGAGCTGAGCTGTTGTCTCGCTTAGTCAGCGTTAGAAAGCTACAGAGCTGCCAATGAGGTACAGACGTGTGCGATCTATTTAGCAGCATTAGATCCGTGTAATACATGGTTACTATGCTATCTACACGCTGTAGTGAAAAAATCTGTGCGTATCCCGATTTTAAAGTCGCTATTGGGAAGATAAATATAGCCACGTGGCCGCAAAAACTAAGCAGAAGGACGAGAAGGCAAACATTCACTCTGCCAGCCATTCCCGGTGACGCGCTGCTGAATCATTAAAGAATTAGATTGTCAAAAATACTGCTAGTGCGAAGAATCAGTAGTGGCAGACTGAAAGGATGAGAAAGGCTGCAACTTCAACCAATCGTATAGCTGCTCACTCAGACCAACAGAGCGTCTCGCTCGAGTGTTGCTAAGCACCGCCAGAGCATCGGAGCATCGGGCGATTGGCCAGGCATCCTTAGCGCTCGTTAGCTCGGCTGCAGCATGAACACTACTAATCCAGAACTTTTTAGGGAAGATTCAACAGTAACAAACTCAATAGTCATGGCTAAACCTAGTGTAACTCAAGAAATTGGAAATCCCAACTCTCAAAATGGGCTCAGGTAGCTTATCCTCTGTAGCCTCGGCACGCAATCTGGGTGACCTGCTCCGCAGGAAACTTTCGCCAGCAGACCACATCAGCCCCACATTTGAGTCAGCCTACTTTCAGCTACAGACCATCGCATCATTCAAGCCTACGGAGATAAGGATAGAAAAACCATGCTGGTACATGTATTATGACATCCCGCCAAGGCTGCTGTAGCTCGCTCGTTGCAGGTCTTCGAGCGTGCACGATAAGAAGCATTCTGGCGGCGAAGAATTTAAAGGGCGCACTATTTTTAATGTAGGAGGCAGATATTAACCCGCGTTTTCTTGTCACAGGTGTTTTGCGAATAAAAGTCGTACGCGTTTTGTCTTTGTTGGAGCGTAGCAATCTTGTCGTGAGTGACGGCTTACAGTATATTAAAGTATAATAAGTATATTAATTATATTATTATATTAGTATATTAAAGTATATGCACTCTCCGCGTTTCCTTAAAAAACTATGGCGGGCTTTGAAGCGGAGCTCCCGAGTGGAGCTGTCGAGGTCACGTGTCGGCTCGTGTTTCCCGAGGTTCCTCCATGCGCGGCACGCCGCTGCCACTGGCGAAACCCACATAGCACTCGCGTAATGTAAAGCCTGGAGTTTTCTGGAAACCCGCGAGACTTCGTTAAAGGTCTTAAAATGATCAGGAACCTTTAGGAAGAGTGTCTCGCTCTCTCCCACTCCTCCCTGTGCACCATCTCTCGGTACTTTTATAAGCGAGTTATCCCTCGCACGTATCGTTGCCTCCCGCGCATCGACGCCGGCGTGTCTGATTGAATGATTATAATGAAAGCATATTTGCATAGAGCCCTCAAAGAACTGCATCTCTTTCTAAGCACTTCAAAGATAAATATTTTGCTATGCACCTTTTGAAGATCACGCATGAATAGTTTGTTACAAACCTTTGAAGATCCTAATCGCTAGAGCAGACCCCTGCGAATAATTTATGGTAATAGTCGTTCGAAGCCGCGTCGCTTATTTGATAGTACACCAGTGATGCTAACAATCTAGCACAATTTTCAATCCCTTTGAAGTATGGTTTCTCTCAGACAAGGACACGCATACGAATGGATTCCCTTTCGTCGAGGCTGACTAGCACTGCGCCCATCAAGAATTGCGGCTAGCTATTCCTCAGACACATCGTCGTAACCTAAATTTCCCCGAGACTTTGTTTCAATAGTTCTGTGAATCTACTTGCTGCTTAAGTAATTACGGACAATTTCCTAGCAAGCCTCTGAAGCTCTATATTCTATGAGCAGAATATTTAGAATATTTAAGGAACCTCCTGGATTCATTTGAACTTTATTGAAACTTCTCAAATCCTCTGTACCAGACCACATTTTAGACTGTCTCGTAGTTCTTGTAGTAATTTGTGTGAAAGACGAGAAAGTGCTTTTAGAAATTTATCTACGCATGAAACGCAAAAAACGCACGCCGTCAAATTTGGGAAGCTGCGGCTTGCGGATTTTTACGGGGCGGATATTTGGTTACAGTCTAACCGTTGTCACTTTAGGGAAAGGCTATGATGTCTGACGGTAATTAATTCTATTCTTTAGGTGAATGGAAAGTGAAGGCACGCGCTCTGAAAATTTGTTTAATCTGGTTTTGGCACAGCTAACGGCCCAAGTAAAAGCGAGTCGTCCTCGAACAAGCGAGAATTGATGCGAAATATGAAAGTCGCGAAGTTTATGGCGCGTGTAAATATTTATCAAGTTTGAAACATCTGTACACTTTAAATTCAGCAAGGAGGGAATTACAGAAGTTCAGATTTACAGAATAAAGTTACAAAACTTATTTTTTAACACTTTATTTTTAATCAACATAGAATCCCATGAGCACAAGCAGCCTATTGTTAACCTAACTATCCTTATTTTTTGTATACCGTGTTTTAGCTCTTACATATCATAATTCTGGTACTCACTACCGAATGACATCACGACAACCTTGGCTTGACACTGCAAACGAAACTAACCTTCTGCCACCATAGCGTTTACTCCTGCCTTTGTGTGCTAAGCTTGCAGCAATTTTCACGTTGTTATCTTTAGTCAGTTGACATTTTCCCCTTCCATTCAATGTTAAGTGACGGGTACGAGACATTGTTCCCCCGAATTGCAACAAAAAGAGTGTAATTGCAATTGGTTTCCCTATCAATAACATTAAACAGATTAATGCATATAAAGGCATTATGGCACACTTGCTTATTTTAAGTGTAAATTTTGTGTGTGCTGTCTGTCACTTCCTTTATTAACAATTCTGGTGAGGTGCCTAGTTCATTACAATTCTAAGAATCGCTTGGATCGTGAGTGAATGTCAACAATACTACTATCGATGTTGAAGCTATATTTAATTGCAGTAAAAAGTGAAATCTAACCAACCGAGGTCATTTTAAAGGTCTTATATCCGTTTCGGATATTCGCTATTGCAACTCTATGACGGCAATTCAGCATAAGAGGCTTCCATTAAAGAACGATTGAGCGAAATGATACCGCTTAACGGTTAGATTCACTCGAAGTAAAAAACTTGACCATGCATCCTTTTCAGCAGCATACGTTAATTGCCTAGAAAGAGATTAAGTTCTATGAGGGCGCTATTCAAATTTATTATTATTGTAATTATAAATTGAATCTCTAATACTCAAATAAGGCAATCGTGGAGACGTGCAAAGGGAATATTTTTCAATATTAATAATAGCTACACATTAGACAATGGAATGAGTTGAAATGACAATCACAATGTCCTGATTATTCTGAAACATCAGACAAAGGAATTAGCTCACTCGAAATTACCTAATCAGGCTAATGTTGAAACAAATATCATAACACGGGTACGGGGTCGCGTGACGGAGGTCAGCTTACATTAATGACTCGGTACCTACAAGTCACAAGTCTAATTCTTTAAGAGGATGGATATATCATAAAAGGCCAAAGTCAGCTTCGTGTCTTTTTTGCTTTGAAAAATTGGTTTAAGCGAAAAAATATTCTGACATCAGCACAATTTAAAGTTGGCCAAGCAAGCACCTTATTATTGCCCAGGACACATGTTTTTTTGGGTTTTGACTCAACACATCAAACTAACGAGCTTCAAAACTCAGACAGCTTATGTAGACAAGAATGGATTTATTACAGACTTTAGTATTCAAGCGGATTATGAGCTTACGTAAGCTCGGCTGGCTTAGCAAAATTTTCAAGATTGGCGTTAAGGCTAATATGCTTATGTGCGAGTAGCTCTCTTAGTGGCGTTTACAAAATCCACAATTTCTTTCTGGTTAAATTTAAAGATAACTTGCAATCGCATGTCCATTATCGCTCAACAGCGCACTACGAAACTCTTTACGCTCATTTGCCTGGGACATTCTAGAGTAATTCAGCAATTAATAAGCAATAATGAATGAGTAAAATGTAAGTGTAAATAAAGCAATAAGTATTATTAGAGCAAAAAGAGAAAGGGTGAAGCGTAAATGATTCAAGAGAGCAGTCTAGGAAGACGTTTTATTTAAGTAGCGCTCAAGAGGGCCCGAGAAGAGGTGCCATAGTCGGCAGCAGGGGAGAAGGTGTCGTTGTGTAAGAATTGTGGAAGTGATGTTTACAGTTTAGGACCTGTAGAGCAAAGGCTTCTGTCGTCAGCGGTCTTCAGCGTATGAATGGAACAGCTAGTTAATTTATATTGTCCAACGAGGACCCGAGGGCACGAGGAGGCTGATGCTGGTGCAGCAGCGTTCAGCTTGCTGTGAAGGAGCCAAGCCGTGACGCGGGCCTCGTGGGTACTAGTAAGATTTTTACTTTGCATCGATCTTGTCTACCAATTGGATGATACAGCAGCTCCTTCAGAAAACGAAGACTGGTGGCTGAACCTATCTAGGATGTTTTGACTGGCCTTGCAGCTATATTCATCGCCAGAATTCCGGTAAGGTTAGCCTAACAGAAAGTTAGCCTTCTTGGGGAGGGGGTAGCTTCAGGCTTCACAAATAAAAGTGCAGCGTCATTGAAGACGGGCAGCACTTTAAAGGCTTCCTAGAGCCACTTTTCTGGTGCAAGTATGCAGGCCTTTTCCAAAGCGAAGAGTAGCTTTTTTTGGAGGAGCTGAAAAGTCCATCGTGCAGGGGCATATTCTATGCGCGCAGAGTCGCTTCAGAAAATGATCATTTTCTCTAAAATCAGCCGAAGAGTGTTCGAGGGGAAGAGGCCGGCTGTGAGGGCCGTTCCGACGCGACGCTTGGCGGCCTACGTCCAGAGGAGCCGCAGGCCGAAGGTGAATGCTAGAATGCAATTTCAGAACTCGAATCGCTCGCTGGTCTCAGCACCAAAAGCCTCTATAATATTCTGTTGCCACGACCGCATTCTAGATAAGGCGGTTGCTTTCTTGCGACCTTGGTCCAGAGGTCGTGGGTTCGAACTCTGCGTTAGCAATTTAATATTGCCGCTGCTGCAAGCGGTGGTAATAGCCGTCAAGGATCTTCTGTCTCTTCTATAAAAAAAGAGGCTATTAAATCAGCTGGTATTTTTTATGCGATGAATTCTTAGAACGTTTTCCCCTTCAAGTGATCCGGTGCAAGCTGCTTAATAAAAATGACTTAAAAATACTAGTTGCAGCAAGTCACCTGAAGATTTATATCCAACCGTACCGTTCATGGCTGGTTGAGTACGGAGCTACAGGGGACCAAAGAGAACTATTGATCTATTGGAGCCCTTATCCCCCAGAACAAATTCACTTGGATAATAAAAATATAATACAATTCATTTATTTAGCGAAGAGAACTTAATCTCTATTCAGGCGCTTCACATATGCCTTTGGGCTCGAGCCCACGACCTCAGTCAGACCTTGGTCGGGGCGAGCACCTTAACCGCTAGACCAAACCAACTCGGCGAATGATTCTTCCGGGATGTCAGCCTAGATTCCTTGGTGGGGATACAAAGCTATACGATTTAGTTAGTGAAATTACAGACGAACTATGAGTTATGGATTATGTAAATAGCGGCTCCAGATAAGGGATTTCCTCTAGCGGAGGGTGAATTAATTTTAATCCAAATCGTAGATTGCAAAGGCTCATCCACCAGACCAGTCAAATGTGGAGTCGCACAAGGGCCGTTCTTGGTCATTTGCTGTTTTACATTTATACTGAACCTCCGCGAAAAGTGATTCGGGTGAATTGGATTGGCTATCACTCGTATGCTGACTATAATCAGCTGAATTTTTAATTTAAACCGTCGGAATCCGTTGCTGTGACTGATAAACCTAATGCTTACCTTGCAGACATTTAATCTTGGATGTCGGCGTCGGCGGAATTTCCTAAACTACACGTCGACACAATCGAACTGTCACCTAATAGAAAACGCTAAGCGCGTGGCTGGACTAGAAGACTTTGCTCTTCTAATAGGCTCTTTGGATGACCGTCATCATGTGCTCAGAATTTAGATGTCGTCTTTGACTATCGCCTACACATTTTGAATGTCTTCTCATTAGGAAGACTGCCTCCGCTGTGATTCACCTTTTGTGTGCTCATGCGAGCTGCCACTATGGATGCTGCCACTAACCATGTTTAGACACTATGTGTGTCGCCTCTAACCACATCATGCTAGTTGATATGGTGCACGTTACAATTAGCCATTTGATCATGCTTCCTTGACAGTATATGTAACGTGCCTAGAAAGTCATTAAGTTCTCTGAGGGCTCTGAACAAATGTATTATCATTATTATAACTTAAGATTATGGACAGTCTATCCCAATATCATGCAAAATGTTTAACAGACTCCCTAATTCTGTCTCGGTTAGATTATCGCCATTTATTTGGGGCTGGGTATAAAGCCACTAGAGCCATTGTAGCTGGCGATGTGTAGTGCTGGGAGGCTAGTTAAAGAATTCCAGAAGTTCAGCCATGTGCCTAATGAAGAAACTTTATGACTTCCGGTAGATCGACGGATACAGACTAAACCTCTTCGCTGATACGCAAGGTTTGGCTCCTTCGTACGTAAATGAACTGCTGCACTAGTTTCAGCCTCCTCTTGCCCTCGGGTCTTGTATGGGCGATAAATTAGCTGTCCCATTCCTCCGCTTAAAGACGTTTGGTGACAGAAGCGTGTGCTCTGCAGGTCCTAGACTGTGGAGCTCGCTTCCACAATTCTTACGCAGCGTCATCTCTCCTGCTGCCCACTATAGCACATAATTTCCAGCTGTCCCGAGCTGCTACTCACTCACGCGACTCACTTCCTTGAGTGGCCTCCAGACTCAGCTATGCTTGTCAGTTTATCTTTGTTGCTCGAAATACAGTCTATTGACTACCGAATGCGTAATCTGAACAGAAAGCCGCTTAGGGCCGCACTTTTGCTTTAGAAAGCTCTCTTGCGTGGCACCCACTTAGTCTGTGTGGCTTAATGGAGTTATAGACAGAGATACTATACCTTACTTAACAGATGCGTCAAGAATGACTGTTTGAGTGGCGAGCCTTCACCGCATGTCAAGTGAAGGACTACAGAAGGGCTATTCTTATTTTAGGGGGATCTTATTTTTAAAATTGCCTAATCGATATAAATCCTTTTAGATGTTTTTGAAGAACCATACCAGAAGGGTCTAAAAACAGAAATACGCGTTTCTTTTTGGTGTGCCAAAAAGAGCTTTTCCGAGCAGATTTCACTGAGAAATCCTCATACTTGTGCCACGTCCCTTAAGATCGAGCTTTAGCCCAACCCCCGCAATTGAAATCTTGGCTTCACCCATGCTGTGTGCGAGTCTGTGCCTGTCCCATAAGGGAGACATGCAGTGAAAGGCGACTGTAAGGGCTCAACAAGTTTCAGGAATTGAGATCAATATACAGGGAGTCCATAGGGCCACTAATGCGCTTCAGTATCCCATTGTGTCGATTAAAGCCTGACAAAATCGCGTCAAGCGTGAGCTGAGAAAACTCGAGCAGATGGCAAAAGAAAGGCAGGCAAGCTTCAGCTCAAGTCGTTGCAGAAGAGAATCTTGCTGTGCAACCCTTGCGAGAATGTTTGATCACTTATCATTATCTTATATAATTATATAATTATCTTATATAATTATAATTATCTTATATAATTGTCTGATCACTTATCAGCACTAATGATGTCAATGCTTCGATTCGAAAAGACCCGAGGCTTACCTAAACATCGGAAGCGAAATTTCGGATGCCGTGCTTAGAAATAGTACGATAATGAAATGATACATTTGTACCATGCAGTGCCGCAACAGAACCAAATCTTTTCCTACGGACTACAAACGCAGGCTAGAAAAGAAGATTATCGTCTGTTTATAGTTATAGCAAGCTCAATGTCAGGACGCGAAAGTCATATAGGGCAATTCACACGAATGGAGGAAATTCCAGGCGAGTGAATGCAAGTGCAGAGTATTTTCATTTTTCATTAAAAGCCACTCAACTTTACATTTAAAAGGCCACTCAAACTTTAGAAGCATTTCTTAATAGTGTGGTGCAGATACAGCGATACAGTGAATTAACTGAGTATAACCATCTCCTCAACCGTTCCCAGGTTAGCTCCTTACCAGATGATCCTTGTGATGATCTAGCCGATCGCTTCTCTCGATTCTTTGTGCAGAAGATAGACAAAATCAGAGAATCCATCCCTGCGATGACAACCTTCCCACTAGAATGCTGTTCCTCGGTTCCTGGCTGCGCCTCAATGTCTGCATTTAAACAGGTCACCAGTGATGTAGTCCTAAAGCTCGTATCTCAATCAAAGAAGACAACAAGTCCACTGGACCCTATTCCCACTGTCCTGCTCCTACGTTGCATTGACCTGCTGCTGCCATGCATAACCAACATCATTAATATGTCATTAGCCTCAGGTCAGGTCCCAGCACCTTTCAAAAAAGCTGTAGTCAGGCCACTTCTCAAGAAAGCTACACTAGACCAAGAGAACTTAAGCAACTACCGCCCAGTCTCCCTTCTACCATTCCTATCAAAGACACTGGAACGGGTCGTGGCAGACCAGCTGAACTCGTATATCGAAACCTCACACCTTGCTAGTAAGTTCCAGTCTGGCTTTAGAGCTAATCACTCCACAGAGTCAGCATTGCTTTGGGTATACAACGACCTACTTAGGAATGCAGACATGGGTAGAGTGTCTCTTCTTGTTTTGCTCGATCTTTCGGCAGCTTTTGATACCATCGATCACAAAGTACTTCTAGAGCGCCTCTCATCTCGCCTGGGCATCACTGGCACTGCTCTGCAGTGGTTCAGGTCCTATCTCAGTGGGAGACTCCAGAGTGTTGACGTGAATGGACAAAGATCATCTGAAGTACCTCTAAAATATGGAGTACCTCTGGGCTCTGTGCTAGGTCCGGTCCTTTTCACCGTTTATACTCTCCCTCTCGCTGATGTGATTGCCAAGCACAATCTAGGCTTTCACTTCTATGCGGATGACACTCAGTTGTACCTTTGCTTTGATCCCTCCCAGCCTTCGAGCACCTCAAATTCTCTCAACTCACTTGCTGCATGCATTGATGACATCCGATCATGGATGGCAGCAAATTTTCTAAAACTAAACGATGATAAAACTAACTTACTAGTTATGGGCAAACCTAGTGTTATTCAGAAATTGGAAAGGCTGACTTTCAAAATTGGGCTCTGCCAGCATATCTCCAGTTGCATCAGCTCGAAATCTAGGTGTCATATTCCAAAGCGACCTCTCGTTAGACGACCACATCAGCTCCACAGTCAAATCAGCCTGTTTTCAGCTTCATAACATTGCTAAAATTAGGGCTTGTTTAGATAAGGATACCACGTCCAAGTTGGTCCATGCATTCGTGACATCTCGTCTCGACTTCTGCAACTCACTGCTTACTGGCCTACCAGCATGTGCGATCAGGCGATTGCAGCTGGTGCAAAACTCTGCAGCTAGGCTTGTCTGTCGTGAGCGTCGCAGTTGCCACATTACTCCACTTCTCGCCGACCTGCACTGGTTACCAGTCAAGCAACGGATTGACTTCAAGGTTTTTGTCGCTCACTTTTAGGTCTCTTCATTCTATGGCTCCAGCCTATCTTTCAGATATACTACCCCATCAGGCAAAGCATCGTACCACTCGCTTTTCGGAATCCAACAGTCTACAAATACCTCGTACAAATCTTAAATCCTTTGGAGACCGTGCATTTAGCTCGTATGCTCCCACAGCCTGGAACTCCCTCCCGACCTGCATCAGAACATCCCCTGACCTGACCACATTTAAAAGAAACTTAAAAACATACCTATTTAGGACAGCATTTAGTGGGTCCTTGTGATTCGTCCTCGATGTGCTCATGCGTGCTGACACTGTTCATGCTGCCACTAACCACATTTGCATGCTGACCCAGTGCATGTAACCCCTAACCATGTTATTCATTTTGTTTGTTTTTCAAGCATGATTTTACTTACTATTCTATTGCGTATCACTTTGCAGCAAATGTAAAGCGCCTATAAAGAGATTAAGTTCTCTGAGGGCGCTTTATCAAGTGCAATATTATTATTATTATTATTATTATTATACCAAGTGACTAGATGTCTTGCCAATGTCAGTCGTCCACCTAATTTCAATGCAATTATCCTTTATTCAAAATTTTAGCCACTGCATTTTCTTAACAATCATGCACTTCCATGTTTTCTTAGAGTCATGTCTCAGTTGTAGTGGTTTCATGTCTGCTGATGATTCAGTTCGTAAAGAAAACGATGCACAAAGACAAGGATACACATGTGGAATTCTTTGTCTGGTTGTCTTTGCACCGCATTAGATTGTCAACTAAGTAGTCCGGGTTGCTGATGACTCTTTTAATATTATTAAACAGAAGAAGTTCTATTTAATTATTGATGGCAAGGATACATGTGCGGACTCCGTTGAGCATCCAAAGGCTTTTCCGTCTGTGCTGATTGTTACCTGATTAAAGTCAGCTTGAATGATAAATACCGGCTAAGATCCTTCTTAAAATTACGCTTTAGCATCGACGATGCCTGCTTTGAGCCCTGCCAGCGACCAGTATACCGGTCTAAACGGCCTAAATAGTAGCAGCGTGTAGAAATTTGTTTAAACGTTCAGGCCAATTGATATAAATGAGGGTAAGGTTACAAATACATTTAAACTGCATAAGCATTCTTACAGTACGCAGAATGCCTACAGGGACTGCATCAGCCGCGCCACACACGCATGATTTGAAGGTCTGCGCTCTCAAGTATAGAGGGTCACGGCTCAACTATACCACTCAATCGGAGAACGCATCTAAACACCAGATAAAAATAACGTGAAATGAGTTTCACACAAAATTTCTTTCATCTTTACAAGGAGACCCAGTAGCAAGCTAGGTCGTAATTCACGTTGAATCAAATGGTTTCTGTCGGAAAGCTCGTGCCCTCAATGCTTGAAAATCATGCCGTGATCTTAGCATTGTCTCTCTACCTCCGCACAAACATTACCCCGGGTAGGTTAAGCAACTGGCCAGCAATGGTCCCCGCACCAGGCTCCACGTACCGCGCTGGTTTGGCCCAAGGTAAAAATGTTTGCCTTGAACCAAGGTAAATGTATCTAATGACCGAGGTCGTGGGTTCGACCTAAGAAAAACGCGTGAAGAGGCTGAATGGAGGTTAAGTTCTCTTAGGGTGCTATACAAGCGATTTTTATTCATCTATATTTAATGAAGCCTTCTCTTGAGGCAGGTATTAAAGCTTTTGAGCCTACATGAAATGTTTGGCGCCGCTTAGTGGCACCAGTGCAAGCGCGATACTCGGCGGTGCTAACTGCTGCTCAATTGAGCCGATAAGCAATTGCGTGTGAGTGCCAAGTCTGCTTAATTTCAGATGCGTTCCAGTATTTAAAAGTAAAACCTCCAGCATTGCTCTAAAAGTGGTTTATACGGTAATTGAACGCCAGGTTTCATCATATAATTCCAAGAGCATTCAGGTGTTGCTACGGCTCAGTCTCCGAAGTGTCGCTGCAGATTATCTTGAGGGTTTGGGGCAAAACAGTCGCTTGGCCTTGCGGTCCACTACAAATCGAAAGGGAGGCATTATTTTGCAAGTTTACTTGTAAAAGAAATCGCCGAAGCTACGATAGACCATGCAGAGCTGGACAATGGGCTAGTGATAAATTAAGCGAACTTTGTGGGTAACTGATCGCTTTTGTCAAGGAACTCAACACAGCAATAATAAGGTCTTTTACCTAAAGTTGATTTGGAACTCAAGAATTCCAGGTTTCAGCCTTAACTGCGTGTACTCAAAGAGCTGAACCGCATCCACACTAGAGCTGCGACATCCGAAGCTGACATCTCGGGCTTGGTCAATAACCGAAGCCGATTTCTGAGCATGTAGGAAATTTAATTAGGCCATTTTGTGATTCCTTATTTCGTGAAAGAGTTTGGTGAGCCAGTCATCGTTGTGCAAGATCCGCCGCTGTAGATAAAAAATATAGCGGACGTAGTGCATATGACATCATTTTGGCGTCGGAATCACGCCAACGTGACTTCCAATCTCATCAGCACCCCTTTTGGCAGTAGATCCTGCGCGGGAAGTCACAGACGCAAGCCTTAGTGTTGAAGAGAGTGCCAGCGGGGCAGTTGATCTTCTGAGGACCAAGAGTAGTGGTCAACTGGAGAAAGCTCTTGCAACTGTTCACGGCACGGTACGTGTTGCCTTTCTGGAAGCACGAGCATCTTGCTAAAAACAACAGACAAGAAATCGGTAAGTATGATCCTTAAAGCTTGCCTGAAAAGGTGCTGATAGCTTCACCAAAAAGCTAATTTCGTACGGGCTTGGTCAACCACTACCTCTCCGATCGTCATCGTTGTCCCTGTCGTCATCGTCGCGTTTCACACCTACCTCTGTAGAGAAAGAGGCGATGAATAAAACGTTTGCCAAAGCAGAAATCGAATGCAGTTTGTCATTGCCGTATCTGTGCTTCTAAGGACTGTTGAACAATCGATTAATTCAACCTTAAAAAGTCCTGGTTCGTGGTAAGTATCAAAGGATGTTAAAATTAACCATATCAAAGCAACACTACTTGCTTAGCATCAGAATAGGCTCATAATGCCTCTCCTGATGCCTCAAAGTGACCTGCTTACTATCGATAACTCGCCGACAAAACATGCTAGTCATATGCGATTCAGCTACCAATCTTTAGGGAGTCCTAATGAAAACGAGACTATTTAAAAACCCAAGGAGTGGTCTTCAATACACCAGGGGTGCGGCGACATTATTTGTGGTTAAAATGAACTTGTGTGATGGCCAGCCTGTTTACATGGTCGCTATGCGATAGCCGAAGAATGCAACCAGGGCTCAACGGGTATGGCGGCAAGTGTTGGGTGAGTCTGGCCATAGCAAAGCCGGAAAGCTCCGGTGGTTAAGGTAATCACCGTCGCGATGCTCTTTAGTAACATTAACTCCATCCTAATACGAATTTAGTTGCAGTAACAGACGAGCAGAGTTGAAAACGGAATAAAAAAGAGCAGTTTGAAGAAGCGAACGTATGCTGAAATTGCAACCGGTCATCGCTCAGTATCATTCCCTCCAGCAATCATTGGGCAGCAAGTGACAAACTTAACTGGTTCCCATTTTTAATGAAGCAACGACAGGCATCGATAGGTTTGACCATCTAATGGCATACAGCAGCCTTCTATGAAAAACTTTAAGATGGTTTATTAAATTCAGGCGGTGCCCTTTAATGTTACAAGAGATTAGTGTCTTGGCGTCGTGCAAACGTTTGGCATCACAATACCTGGACCTAGGAAAGGCATGGTGGGTCCGTATTTGGACATTCGGTGTGATAGCTCTATTGATGAGTTAGTCACTCATCACTAATCACAGCATGGCAATCATGTGACAGATGATACAGCTCTCAGCCAGCGGAACTATGGAGGAGCATGGAATCCAGATTACTAACGTACAAGCTTGCTAGGAAACATTCTACTTGTTAGGCAGTGTACATCGTGAATAAGCATTTAACAGGATGAGTTACGTGACGTCGTTGGTAGCTTGGAAGACTCGTTTTCCTGCAAAGAGTAATCTAAACAGAGATATCGGCTTGAAGGTTGCACGTTTGAATTGATTATAGATCGCGTGCACGTCCCTTGGCCTTCATATTTAAGAATTACGAATGACCGAGCACAGAGGGTATTAAAAGATTCATCAATCTAAAGAAATTTCGGGAATTATTTGTCACGAGATAAAATTGCCAATTTCAAGTAGGCCTGGCTGTCCATTTCTCCACACGTGGCTGTGAATTTCCTTGAGAAATTCCGTTTCTTTTGAGGTTACTCACTTTCTCTGCCGCCAGTCCGTTGAAGCTTCTCGGATGTGCTTATGTGTAAGTGTAACCTATTCCAACACTGTAAGTGGTTATGCAGGCTCCATACAGTCTCTGCACTAACAACAGCCGGCTGGGCCGAGTGACTACCAGCCATTTAACCGATTGCCATCAAGATTGATGATAGGCGTCAACCTGTAATTCCCATGACTTAGAGTCACTGCGTCCGGGAGTTAGCAGTTTTGGTAGAACGACAGCAGCAGTCCTACATATCAATCCAGAATCGCTCGGTGCAGCAAATAAAAAGCATTATTTTGAACATGCCCGCTTGGTTTTTCTGCATGAATCAGCAATCGCCGTGTAATTATATACCGACTTGTCGTTTGAGTTAGGAGAGGTTCCGTTCTGAAGCAGTGTACCTTTTCCCACGTGGACCACGTACACATGCTGGGGCATAATCTTTTACATAGGTAATGATAGATGGTTGGTTGGCTGGAAGAGATTGCTTGAATTCTCGGACAAAGCAAGGGCTAGATGCTATTGCAGCGTGCCTTGCATGTGCGACACGTTAATAGTAGGTAGTACCTAGTAGCCTCCGTCAATTGCAAGGCTTAACGTGTTGTTGAATAGACGTATTGTATGTGGTAGCTTCTAAGACACGTGCGGAATAGTCAAAATAAAACTATCGAAAATCTTTGCACTCGTCCATAGCCCCGTATGTAATACGTTTGGCAAAGTCTAATCATTCTTAATAAATGGCTGAATGGGGAATAGCTGACTTCTTCTAGCAGATCTAGAAAAAGGGAGCGTCTTACACACATCATATGCACTGCAGGTGATTGCAGGCGACAGGCTCGGTCAGCAACTACCTTTCGGTTGTTCATGGCCTTTCTTGTCGTCGTCATCGTGGCTTGTCCAAGCTTGCTCTGCAGAGACAGCAGCGATGAATAAAATGGTGGCCAGAAGCAGAAAGCAAATGCGGGCTGCCATTGTCGTAGCTGTGCTGATCAGCGACGTGGAATGGGGCAGAAATTCAACCTTATATTTCATGTTTCAAGATGAGTAATGAAGATTCGGCGAGAGCACCGGATACATGTCAGCTAGTTACGTCTCGCTAGCTCCAGGAGGTGACGAGGGCCTGACCTTGAGAGGCTTGGGCTCACTCACGATGACAGGGATGGCAGTCATCTTTAATTCCGCTGCTCTTCTTTAGGTATCGCCGTGGATTCAGGATTATTTCGAAATCGAAGGCATCATTCGAAATACACGCAGCGTGCTGCAATATGTACTGAGGTCAAATGGAAATTCTTTGGTGGAGTAGTTTTTTACGTTGTTATTATGGCAGTTTTCTAAAAGTGAATACTCTACGTGCCTCGATAAGCTTTATGCAAATCTATCGTTAGGGAGTCGTCTGTGCCCTGGTGATTCCGAATGCTCTCCACGATACGGTAACCAGCAATATTAACCGTATTCTAGAAGCCATTATGTCGAAGGCATCATTCGAATACACGTAGGTTGTTGCAATATTTACTGAGGTTAAATGAAAATATTCTATGATGGAGTAGTTTCTACATGGTTATTCTGGCAGCTTGATAAACGTGAATAGTCTACTTGCGTTGATAAGCTTTATGAAAATCTATTGTCAGATAGTCATCTCTGCCATGGGAATTTCAAAGGCTTTAGAGGATACGGTAACCATCAATCTGAACCGTATTCTAGAAGCTATTATGTCGAAGTTTCCGTCGAGAAGAATTACAAACTGGAATACACACGAGCGATCTAAAGACACGAGCTTACATAGAGGCTGCATGGAGTCATCAATCAATTCAAAATCTTTAAGCGTTCTGCGTGATGAGCTAAAGCCATGGAAACTTACTGTTTATACTGTTCATGAGTTAAGGGCGACAGGTACAGTTACAAATGATCTTTTGTCTGCATGCAGCAACCCTCCATGTAAACATTGACATTATACGCAAAACGTTATTTCATTAACCATCCCTAATATTGCCACTCGAAGAATTTTAAGATTTCTTTATACCCTATTTTCACCATAACAACTTGAGCTTATTTATACGCGTTAGGTCGTTAATGTTAAATTTTAGTGCAGTAAAGTACTGGCTACGGGCAAGTGAATCTTAAATGAAAGGAAGCCTAAAGACTAAAATCCAATTCCTACGGCAGACAGGACTGTCCATGTCTGGCTATCTAATTTTGACAACAAGCATTTCGTTACTTCGTTCCGCAGTTGCAATACGAGACGTCATCACGAGAACATGCCATAGGTGAATTACATATCCTATGAAGCTTTTTCAATTATTTGCAATCATGCATATTCAAATCATGCATAATTCATACTAATTTAAGTCATTTACACCTGCTTGCATTCGTTGTAGAAATTAACGTAGATTCGTGCATACAAGTCGTTCTTGATAACAACGACGATTACAAATCGTTAGGCAGATGACCGCTATATGCATGCATAATTTATTCTCGTTTAAAGTCATTCACTTCCGCTTGCATTCATTGTAGAAATTCGCGTAGATTCGTTACTGTGGTTTTATTTAATTGATGACACTGCTACTTATCGTTGCTCGAATGGTCTAAATGGGGTGTGTGGTCGGGCTTGCTATTGGTGATTGTTGTGACAAGGGAGTCGGGGGCACTCCGGTGGGAGAGAGGGCCGAGGAGAGTCGTGGCTGCTGTGCCCTGTGCTGTGAGTAGTGAATAAACTGGTATTTTTGCTCGTCTGCTAGCGTTCGGTGCTGTTCACGACCATAACTAAATGCTACAAGCTACTTCGGCCGTAATGGAGAGCGTAAAGTTCAGCTACATCGTCACTCAATTCGACGGCAGCGGAGGCTTTGCGGGTTGAGTTGAAAAGTATGATCTGGTGGCAGAGATTCAGGGTATCGTCACGGTCCACCGCCACAAATTCCTGCCCCTTGTCTAATTGGCATAGCGTTCGCCGTGTACCAAACCATCGACGAACAGGTGAAGAAAGACTATGCCATCGTAAAAGAGGCTCTTCTGGCTGCATTTTAGGCGGATGAATTTAAAGCTTATGGGGAGCTCACGACACGGGGGCTCTAAGCTGGGGAATCAGTGGACGTATACGCATTGATTTTGGCCCGGTTGGCCGGACAGGTGAGTTGCGGCTACGAAGGATGACGTGCTAAAATGCGCTTCTGTCACCATGCTTCCAGAGGACATCCGCAAGCAGCTACGCGCGGCATGTGCGCTCGATAAGATGGCGATTTCCGAGGTTGGTGAGAAGGCTCGAGCGCTTATGAGCTACCAGGAGTTGAGCAAAGCGGCCGCTGCTGAGGCACTAGGAGCTAGAGGCTCTCACCCGACTCCACAAAAGCGTTTTTGTTTCGCCTGCAAAATTGAAGGGCACATAAGTCGCGACTGCCATTCTTTGCAAAGGCAGCGAAGGCTGTGTTTTGTATGCGGCGACGTCTCGCACCTTGTAGCGATATGTCCGGAGCGTCGCACCGATGCGCAGCCAAAAAACGAGTTAGGGGAAGCGCAGGTTATAGCGCCAGCGAATTCCCCTGCTTGTCAACCAGACTGCCAACAATACATGTTCTCAACGGTGGTCGTATTATGAAGACGCTCCTTGATACTGACTACTCTCGGTCGATTGCGACTAAATCGGCGGTACTGCGGGTCACCTCGGCACAGCCTTATCCGGTTAACGACCCTGTAATTACGTATGGAGCAGTCGATCGTTGCCGGTCGGCGTGCCGCATGACATGCTCTGTGCAGGGCATCGCAATAGAGCTGGACTGCCTCGTATCCGAGATCGTACCGGGGTATGATATGCTCTTTGGCATGGATGCTGTGCTACAGCTAGGAGGCGTGGTGATAGGCCCTGAAGGTGGTGTAAACCTTCAATGGACGGGGCAATGAATTCGGGGCACTGTCAAGCGACCTCAGTGTTTCCGATAGAGACTTTTTGGCGGTGTACCGTGACGGAAAATAGGTCATAAAGTGGTATTGGGCCGACGGCGTGACTTCTCCCACCTTGGTAAACTGCATCGAAGCTTACCGCGTGCCCGCCAACTTGCAGGCCGACTACAATAAGGAGATCCAAGAGTGGATCCAACTCGGCTGGCTGAAGCCCTACGAAGGGGAGTGTGAAGGCCTCGTGCCGCTAATGGCAGTGTTCCAGAGTAATAAAGACAAAGTGCTGCCCGTTGTAGACTACCGCGAGCTGAACCAATACAATTCCAGCCACACTGCGAATGGGGACGTTTGCAGCGAGAAACTTCGAGCTTGGTGCCGTATGGAAAGTAACGTCAGTATTATTGACTTACGTGAAGCGTATTTACAGCTTCACGTCGACTTTTCCCTGTGGAGATACCTGGTGGTCTCCTACCAGGGAAGATGGCACTGCCTTAGGCGGCTAGGTCTCAGATTAAATGTAGCGCCTAAGATAATGATCGCTGTATTAAATAAGGTGCTTTCTATGGACTCACGGGTTCGCGAAGGCACTGACTCTTACGTGGACGATATAATCGCCAACACTGATATTGTCATAAATGAGCGTGCTATCTCTCCCCCCCCCCCCTTCGACAGATCGGGCTTGAAGCTAAGAACCCGAAAAATTTGGTCGGAGGTCGTGTACTAGGGCTTCGCGTCACTGACCACGAAGCGGAGCTGACGTGGGGCAGAGATAACGATGTTAAACCGCTACCTCATCGCGCGACCCGGAAGCAGCTTTTCTCGTGGTGTGGACAGTTAACGAGCTACTTTTCCGTTGCTGGATGGCTTCGACCGGCCTGTAGCTACGTAAAGAGAGGCACAAAAGACTTGTCGTGAGATGCCGAGGTTACGTAGGATGTCCTTCGGATGGCACAGGAGATCAGCCGATGCAGGATAAAAGAGGATTCAGTATCCGAAGTGTGGAGTTTGCCGTCGGCACCCAGCGGATAGGTATGGTGTGATGCAAGCAGCTTTAGCGATAGGCGCCTGCTTGCGAATTGGAGGGCAGACTTTTGACGATGCCTCTTGGTGTAGAAAACCAGATGACGTAACGCCGCATATAAATCTGGCCGAACTCGAGGCTGTCATAAAGGGCCTAAACTTAGCCCTGGCCCGGGGCCTGCGCGAGATCAAGTTGCTTACTGACTCGGCCACTGTGCATTCGCGGCTTCGATCGCTTGTCGAAGGCGATAAGCCTATCCGTACGCGAGGTCTAGGCGAGGCGTTGGCGCGAAAGCGGGCAGCAATAATACGCGGTCATTAAGGAGCACGACCTTTGAGTGAGAATAAATAAAGCTGCTGCGTTCGGCCGACAACAAAGCAGACCATTTAATGCGAGTACTGCAGCCGTGGCTTAAGCCAATCTCGATTCTCGCAGCTGCTACTCCAGCTTAAGAAGTAGACCGGCGAGCGTTCCACGACTTGCATCACCTAGCGGCTGACCGTACGTTGTACCTGGCCAGGCTCTTCTTTCCCGGCATTTCCGTAACGCGGGAGAAGGCGGAACGCGTTGTTAAATCGTGCATGCGTTGCTGGTCTGTGGATCCAGCGCCAGTGTCTTAGAGCCAAGGACATTTGGACGTAGATTCCAACTGGCTCCGCCTGGCTATTGATGTTACTTTCTTCAACGGGGTCAAGTATTTGACTCTTTTCGAAAGCGGCCCCAGTAGGTTTGCCAGCAGGCGGCGTATCCCCGATGAGACCGAGACGCCGGTGGTCCGACACTTGGACGAAATATTCAGAGAAAGGGGCCCGCCGTGGCAGCTCTTAACGGACAATTCCGCCACTTTCCGGTCGAACGCTGTTTACCAGCTTTGCGATCGTTGGGGGGGATAGACACAACGTGTCGCTGTGCCTGGCGCTTCTCTGGAAAAGCTACAGGAGAGCGTAACCGCTGAACCATAAAAGGAATGACAGCCCGGAGTGGGCGGGACATAATGATGATGGTGTACTGGTTGAGACAATCTTTCTGCCACCGCCGGATTGGACGCCGGTTCATCGCCTTGCCGTCGGCTTTTCTCGTACCAACGGAAACCTCCGATGGCTCGCGAGCCTCGCACAGAGACCTCTGACGAAATGACTTGATTCAGAATCAGCTGGTTTTCGTAAAACGTCATGGAGCCCGTTGCACCACTCAGTGGCCTCAGGGTACAGTTACTGCCCTTGCGGAAGGAGTTGGCATTGAAATTGATGGAATCCGCTGCCACCTAGCGGACATCAAACCAGCACTGATCGCCAAAGAACTCCTCTGCGCAAACTTCGATGGTGGGCCTGACAGTACGGCCAGAGCCGAAGAGCCCGGCAGACCACTACAGTCCAGATGTGGCCTGAGACCGCCGGCGCACTATGAGGACAATGTGCTTACTGTTTAGCCTTCTCGTTGCCCACGCAGTGGAGAAGAACAGCTGCTTGCTGCTCTGGCTACGTCATGGATCGAACTTCAGATCAGGGGGGCATGCGGTTTCATTTAATTGATGACACTGCCCATGCTCGTTGCACGAGTGGGCTGTGACACTCGTTGTGGAATGCGGTCGGGGCGTGCTATTGGCGATTGTTGTGATAAGGTAGTCGGGGGCACTCTGGTGGGCGAGAGAGGCGATGAGAATCGGTGCTTCGCCCTGCTCTGCGAATGGTGAAATAAACTGGCGGCGTTGCTCGTCGGCTAGCGTTCTGTGCTGTTCGCGACGATAACTCAAGCTACAGTTTATTCATGGCGTTCTAGATAAAAAGATGTAGTAAGAGCGGGAATTTTCGTACACTTACGCTGAGGCAACCTGACCGGCCGAAGCCACGGGTGCTACGCGAGGCTCACGGCCTAAAACTGAACATCCACAAATAGCGGACACAATTTATCTCTGTTTCGCCTCTTAATTAGCAATTCTTTTTCGCTGTTAATTAGCTGAAGGTTAAGCATTGCCTTCTATTTGGAATTTAGAAATGATATTGCTGCTTTTTGCTTTGCCAGCAGCATACCTATTGAAAAAGGTATCAATTATCTGTTTCCTGGCACTCTTTGAACCGTATTTAGCACACTAGACGCTTCCAGACAGTCATTGCTCCAATAGCAGGGTAGTTAACTGAAAAAAAGCTGACGTCAGGGTAGCTAAGTGAGAAAGGAGCTGACGTTTTATTGATGCGGGACATGAGTAATTGCAAGAGTCAAGTTTTCAATCCTATTTTAAACGATTAAGCTATACCACAGTCAAAATTCAGCTCCACAGTCAAACCTGCCTACTTTCAGCTACATAACATTGCTAAAATTCGGCCTTGTTTAGATAAGGATACCACGTCCAAGTTGGTCCATGCATTTGTGACATCCCCTCTTAACTTTTGTAACTCACTGCTTACTGGCCTACCAGCATGTGCGATCAGGCGATTGCAGCTGGTGCAAAACTCTGCAGCTAGGCTTGTCTGTCGTGAGCGTCGCAGTTGCCACATTACTCCACTTCTCGCCGACCTGCACTGGCTACCAGTCAAGCAACGGATTGACTTCTAGGTTTTGTCGCTCACTTTTAGGTCCCTTCATTCTATGGCTCCAGCCTATCTGTCAGATATACTCCCCCACCAGGCCAAGCATCGTACCACCCACTTTTCGGAATCCAACTGTTTACCAATACCTCGTACAAACCTCGAATCTTTTGGAGACCGTGCATTTAGTTCGTATGCTCCCTAAGCCTGGAACTCCCTCCCGACTTGTGTCAGAACATCCCCTGACTTGACCACATTTAAAAAGAACTAAAAAACACCTGGGTTGCTGTGATTCCTCCTTGATGTGCATATGCGTGCTGACATTGTGCATGCTGCCACTAACCACATTTGCATGCTGACCCTGTGCATGTAACCCCTAACAATGTTATTCTTGTTTATCAAGCATGATATTACTTATCATTCAATCGCGCTTCCCTTTGCAGCAAATTTGAAGCGCCTAGAAAGAGATTGAGTTCTCTGAGGGCGCTTTATGAAGTGCATTATTATTATTGTTATTATAAATTACTATAAGTAGAGGAGCATGACTTTCACTAGGTTGTCCTTGCTCCATCGGCATAGCATGATAAAAAGCAAGCTTTGATCAATGCCTGCTTGGATTTCTGCACGAAGCTGCAGCTTACTTGTTCTTTCTATGCGTTGGCATAATGTGTGCTCTTAACCACGATACTGCAGCTGCGTAGTGCTCCATCTATATGGCCGGGACATACAGTGACTATCATTTTAAAGAGAAATATTTGGCTGCCTGGTAACTTGGTCGCCAAGATGGACACTGCACAGGTTGGGTGTCGATGGTTTTGACTCTGATGGGTTGGCAGTCGCTGCAAAAATTTCTCGTCCTCCCAGTATTTAAAAAACAATGTCTATAATATATTCGGAAGCTACTGAAGAGCCGAAAGTTTAATAAATTGGATGCCTCTGCTGGTTCCGCCGTCAGGGAAAAGTAACGTGATACCTGCTGCGATGGCACCTGACTGACTTTACAGAATACAGGTTCGATTAAAGGCAGGCCGAAACTGAGTTGGTGCTCGTGAACGTAAATGCTTTTCATGAATGAAAACGTTGGCCACTGTCCCATTGACGAAAGAAAGCAACATTTCTGTAACAGACCTAGGCAACGGGCGGTAGCACGATAAATGGCAATAATAACAATAATGACACACTCGATAAATTGTCTCGTAGAGAACTCGGTCTTTTCCCTGGCGCTTTGCATTTGCCGCTAAGGAAACACAATCGAATGGTCAGTGGTAGCATGCTTAATCACTAATAAGAATAGCATGGTTAGGGGTAAGATGCACAGGGTCGTCTTACAAGTATTGTTATTGGCAGCATGTGCAGTAGGAGCAGGCATAAGCACACAAAGGATTAATATAATAAACCCACTTAATGCTGTCATAAATAGACGAGTCTTTAGGTTGCTCCCAACTGTCAAGTCACAGGTTGTCGTAACGCCAGTCGGAAATGATTTCCGGTCTTTGGGAGCATAAGAAGTTAAACGATCTCCAAATGATTTGAGGTAGGTATAGGGTGTACCTAATCCATTTGATTAAGAAAATCACGTGGTGTGACGCATAGCCTGGCGTGGTAATCGATCGGACAGGTCGGCTTGAGCCACAGAATGAACGGCCCTAAACTTTCGTGACAGAAGCTTGAAGCCATTAAGCTGCATGACTGGAGCTAGTGCTGGCCGGCGAGAAGTGGTGTGGTGTGGCAAATAGAGACTCAAGTCAGACAAGCCTAGCTGCAGAGTTGTGCACCAGCTGCAAGTGCCTGATTGCACATGCTGGTTGACCAGCAAGCAGTAAGTTACGGAATTCGCGACGAGTTGTCACAAATACAGGAACCGATGTGCATGCAGCATCCCTGTCTAAGCAACTTATTGGTAGGATTTATGACCTGGTCATTTTACAAGGCATGGCTCAGGCGGAAGTCAGTAACTCTTAGAGCAACGGTCTGCTGGTCGGTGAGTCCGAGCGTTGAGTGTGACCTGCTGTAATCCTGCTAGCTAGTCGGCTGGAAGTCCCCTCCTGCATAAGCCGCAATACACAGGCTATGGCTGGGCTTTGCCTGATACGGCGTTGTCGTTAGCGACGCCTGCAGAATATCGAGCGCTATTTTTGTTACCGTCGGCGCATTTTTAGCTAAGGTCTTTGCACATTGCACTCTTTGCGCAGCTACCCGAGCTACTGAGGGTGTCTAGGTTATAGCACCGTCTTTATTGACAGACTAATAACTATTCATTTAATGAATTCTCTGTAGCAGTATCGTGACTTGTGCTTCGAGAAGAAATAAGCTTACAATTGAGAACAAGCTGCAAGTTTTGGAGGCATTGAAACAATACAGACAGCCTGGTATAGTCGAGGAGTTCAACGTGAGGCACGTGACTACGTCCAAAATAAAGAAAGCAAAAAAAACATCACAGAATCACTTAAAGAGATGGAGTTTTCGGAGGTACACAGAGCAATCCAAAAAGAAGCATTAAATGTGCTGGAAACTGTTCGTTATTACTTGGAGCAAAATCTTACAGAATACAAGGAGTACTGTGCAATTGCAGATAAGACTGAGAAAAACTCGTTTTGAAATCGCATCCAGCGGAAAATCACAGGCTTCTTTAAATAATCAGAGCGTCGTTATGTATTCCTTGATTGTTTTATGCTGTTAAATTGACAATACAAAATATTTTATTTTAAGTTCTAAGCAATATTAGTTTTACTCACCATATGAGCATGCTAGGCATATAAGAATGCTGATTCGCCAGCTTGAGTTTATTCTTGTGAGAGGAGTCGTCGTTGAGAAATTCATCCCCACTAGATAGCCAGTCGGAATGTAAGCAAAGGTGGAACAGTCTATCATCTGCTTAAAATGACAGCCTAATCTGTTTTTCGAATCCATTGGCAACTATGCGAGTATATACTGTGAACAAAATAGGACATAGAGCAGATCCTCGCAACATCCAAAATTTAAAAGACGCAGCACATGACTTGTGGCCGGAAAAAATAGATGCTCTGAAATCTACCAGTGAAATAGAGCATAAACCTGCAGTGATGTTTTATTTCTTTATGTCTGCTGTGATTCATCGAGCTTTCGTATATGTACGCGTTGAGAGAAATAGAGAGAGAGAGAGAGAGAGAGAGAGAGAGAGACTCTTTGACCGCTCACGTTCGCTTGCTGCGTCTCCGTGAGACTCCACAAGAACAACCACCGCCGGAGCCACGGTAATACAATAGGGTAACCGTGTGGTGAACTGTAAGCCATTGCTCGGAGGCATCCCCAGACTGTGAATCCCCAAGAGGTCTGGCAAGTTCTATTGCAGCATAAATTTACACAAATCTTTCACGCTCTTTCAGTGGCATTCAGAATTTTATTGACCTTGCTAACTTCAGTGGCCGATGGAGAAAGAAGTTTTCAAAATAAAAACTAATAAAATCTTATCTTCTTTCAACACCGTGCCAAAAAATACTGGTTGGCTATTTTTGCTGAATCGGATTTGGCGTCTTCTTTCGGCATTGAAGAGGCGATCCGCGAGCTTGCCAAGGTAAAGCAGACAGCCAACTTTTGCAGGTCAATCAGCACATGTTATTCAAGTTTGCGTACAAGTCTTTATGATAATTATTTTTTATGCCTTGTAAATAGGGTTTTATTTCATGATGAGTTGGTGAGGGAAGGCGTGATTGGGAAGGGGTGCCAGCGACCTGATCATTAAAAGTTCATTAAAATGCTTCGCACAGGCTCTGGCTGCTCAACATGATTGCCAGCGTCTGTTTATATTTACGATAAATAAACAAGTTTTCATATACTTTCTCGTCAGATTATTTCCCTGAAACCTTAAACGTAAACGCCATCTTTTCTCCAAAGACTTTTCCTTAAGACCTTAACGTTAAACGCTAGCTAAGTCTTTAAACCTAAGCCCTAAATCCGAAATATCAAAACCAAGAAAAATCCTAACCACGAGACCAGTGGTTCTCAACCTTCCTAATGCCGCGACCCTTTAATGCAGTTTTTCATGACGTGGCGACCCCCAACCATAAAAGCATTGCGTGCAAAATGTGGAAATGCATTTTTCCAATTGTCTTAGGTGAACCCTGTGAAAGGGTAGTTCGACCCTCCCCCCCAAGGGGTCGCGACTCACAAGTTGAGAGCTACTGCACTAAATCCTAGAACGCCAAATAAAAAAACTTACAGCCCCTAATTGCTCCATTAAAAACCCCCAGCCTTAAGCTAAAAAGATATGTCGAAATGTGTTTATGTAATGTAAATACAAACGGACGCCAGTGACTACGTTTAACAGCCTGCCTGCTATCGGCACTGAGCCAGCACCAAGTTGGGCGCACCAACGGCACACTTTACAATTGTACGGCCTCGCATTGACGTGGCGGGGCGGTGCACTCGATCTGTCAGATTGTCGCTGTCTAGATATTCACTATTCACGCTCCTTCATTATAATGGTTTGGAACCGGCTTTGCGATAGAAGTACGGTTAAGCAAGCCGAAGCATTGTAATATTCTGGCTGTGAGCCGAGAGCTTTGAGCCTGACAGATGCACCGTAGACCTCGGGTCAGGCACTCGCGAGGTGCTCTTAACTCCTTACATCATTGGCAGTACGCCGCGGCTATTTCTGGAGGCCGGCAACTCTCCGGAGCTGTATAGACTCCTCTACACTGAGCATATGGACTTGCTGTCTTGAGGTGTGGGAGCTCTCGTTGCTGCAGTATTCAGCTAACGTCGGCATATCTGCACGCAGTAACCGAAGTGAAGCACCCACAAGCCGCCAGCCACACCCGAGATTCAGTGCTTATCCGAGATTCTGTGCTTAACCATTCGTCGCACGTCTGCAATGACTAGCTCTGAGCCAACGTGGAATGCGCTGAATACCGTGTTTGCTAGAACATACCACCAATCGCTAGTTGAACTTTGAGGCATCCACGAGCATTCGGCAGCAGTGACCGTTTGTCAGTGTGACTTCCATTCAGTGCCTCTTCTATTCGTCATTTCCTCCATTCTTTTTTGCAGCTCTGCTACACAACTTTTTTGGGGAAACGATCTGCATTGATGAACTTACGCGACGGCTTTACCGACTTCTCGACCACTAGTTCCTAACAAAAGCCTCGGGTTGTCCATAGTTTCGCTGCTTAGCTAAAACCACATCCGGACGGAACGAACCGGTTCCGGCTTGGAGGCTAGCTCGCGGCCATCTCTTCCCACCACGGCTCCTCTTCGTCTGCCTCGTTTCGCCAAGACAACTCGGTTTCTGCTTTGGAGATCATGCCTTCAGTTTTCATGCACCTGCAACTTGCTACCGACTGGCATCGCGACAGCTCGTGACTTGACGACATTTGGAGCTAAATCCCACCTGTCTCTCACAGCAATTTTCTCCCACTGTCACTCCAGCCAGACGAGATGGGTTACAGGCAGTGGACAAGCCGGGATTGGCATCTAGGGGGCAAGACATGCGAAAATTGTATGCACAGGGGCCAGACCAAATTCATAAGCTACTCGGCTGCCTGACTTCAAGTCATGTGATCACGGGGTCGTTGATGGCACGAACACAGTTTTTTTACTAGCAGAGTGGAGAGCAATGGACTAGAGTAGGCTCTGGCTATTGATTGATGAATCCCGAATCAAATGTTAAGCTGGCTTCTTGCATAGGCATGGAAGTTGGTAACTCTCTTTAAGTGATAGCACAACAACATGCGTATCCTATGCCACAAAGAAATTATAGCTCAGGCAAAGCCGGAACCAGCCGAGGAAGTACACGTAAGTAGCAAAGATTAATCAAATAATGGCCATGGGATAGGTGCCAAATGTTGAAGCATCAATGGTCAGGTCAGCGATGTCGCTCAACAACTGTGAGGTAGTTCAATAGCTTAGTACCAATTTAGCTCTTATGTTTTGATTGGCTATCTTACTGACAAGATGAGACAGCAAATTTTCGTCCTGACAAAGCAACAAAGCATCATCGCACAAAGAAGCTGACAAATACAAAAGCTAAATAGACTTTAGTGATAGAAGTATGCAAACGAACTAGTTAAAGTTAGACACATTTGCATCTTCAGCCATGGCTCAATCTCAAACAATAAGCTCAGTTTAATTTGCTGCGCGATTGCACAGCAACAGCACAGCAGATTCAATTGGGCAAAAATCGGGCACCATTGGCTAACCTTGTAACAACTAACATAGATGTCAAGGAAGACGAGCTGACATAAGTGGCAACTCTGCTGCTTTAGTGCACTCCATCCAAGTAATAGACCTGATGCATCCTAGGTAATCTTCTGCCACTGCTAAGAGGTTCCCTCACTACTTCCACAACAAGATGGCAAGAGATGAGCCATACAATGGCGATTAGCAAACATGACTAGGCATGGTTAACAGAGCAGAATGTATAGCATGCACTGACAGCTCATTCGAAACGGCCAACAGAGAGTGGCTTGATGAGTACAACGCTATTCGTGATAGCATCGGGCGACATTGGCCTGCTGTCTCTTCCAGGCCCTGCATTTGGGCGAATCCCTCCAAACACTACAAGCTCACCCCGAGCGTGGACGAGCGAGTAAAAGGAGCGTTCGCCGATGCCGTCGGCTGAGCGTGCTCCGGTGCCGCTGGGCTCCAGCCACGTAACGTAGCCACAGCTGAGAGCTGTGCTCGCATCAAGCATCTGCAGCTGCATTGCCCCTCGGCTCGCGGCTGGTGACGAAGAAACGGCTACGCCGTGGTTGCCGGCTGGCTCCTGTGGATGCAGCTGAACGCGACCCCGTGGCACGTGTCCTGCTGCTTCAATTTCTCGTCGCCGGGCACCGAGCCGCTCCTCGTACCGGTTCAGAGCTTCCAACTGCAGCTGCCGATTGCGCTGAGTACGAGCACGGCTCCCTTGATGACTTTCGCTGCGCCCAGCGACCACGCCAACGCCCCGAACCGGTATGTCGACAGCTGCCGCTCCTGGGATAGCAGGCCCATAATCCCTATTCGATGCAGCCACTTGAGCAAGTTGGCCTGACCTGTCGGCTGGTTCGTGAGCGACTTCCCCTTGTGCCGACGAAAGGTGGCTGACAGAGCTACCATTGCGGCTGTGTGAGAGAAACAAACAAGTACCCTAAGAGGGCATTGCATGAAGAGTACACTGACATCGCTACTGCAACAAACAGCAAGTAGATCAGGTGTAAGCACGGTCAGGGAGTCCACCTGCTGGTGCTATGCATCAAACACAATGCAAACTAAAGACAGGGGCTATTTATCTGAGCTATGAATCCATCAATCAAATATGACAAGTTTGCTAAAAATGACTACATCCACATGCAACCAACGAGGAATTACTAGAATACAAGCTGATTTAACAGCTTCTTTTGTATAGCGACAGAAGAGCATTTACGGCTATTACTACCACTTGCAGTGGCAATAAAGGATCGCCCACTGCAGGATTCGAGCCCACGACCTCGGGACCGAGGTCGTGAAAAGCAACCACCTTACCTGGTGAGCCATCACAGCTCTCCTTAAATACGCTAAACAGCAGGTCAGGTGAGTGCTCACTTATACCTGCCAGCTACTTTTGTCTTCATGTTGGTGAGCCATGATGGCACACTAGGTAAGGCTGTTGCTTTTCATGACCTCGGTCCCGAGGACATGAGTTCGAATCCTGTGGTGAGCGATTCATTATCGCCACTGTATGCGGTGGCGATAGCCTTAAAGGCTCTTCTGCCATTATACAAAAGAGGCTGTTAAATCAGCTAGTATTTATTTATGTATGCTGTGTCAGCCAGGAGCACATAGAACCATAGCTGGTGAATTTGAGAGAAAAAATTATAGTCACCAATAAAGCATGCATCAGTGACAGCTCAAACAATCCAACAGAATGTAAGTTATGGAAACAATAGCCCGACCCGTTTAAACATCACCATAGCAGCAAGAGCAAGATATTTTTGATCCACGAAGGTTGCAAAATAGTCTCTTTTCTTTCTGTTTATTTGTGATCAATATTTAGAGGCCTGGCACGATAACTCCATAGCCAACTGCAGCTAAAATAAAGGAATCATAGTTTTGACACTGCAGATTTGTGTCTTGCAGTAATCAGGAAATCTATAACCATATATACACAATAATTAATCTCTGGCTAAAAGCTCAGAAGATCGCGGACTGATCGAGGCAGCAAGAAAACACTGAAAACTATCTGCACTCATTAGACAATACTGAATAACAAATAGTAGTATCCTATTTTGATGAATTGTAGCAGTTAAGGCCACTACAGCAATGATATACTTTAAAATTGAATTTCGACAGCCCGGGACTGGTGAGCAGCATATTATTTCTCCGAAGGCATGTGTGTTTTTGTGTTTGGTTTAAGAATAGTTCCTTTTTGCTGGTTTTTGGTTGCATGCATTTCGTTTTCTTTAATGAATGCCAGCTCTGACCGTCTTGTGTGGGTCGCCTCAATTGCTGCTTGCAAAGCCAACTCGGTCCCAAATGCAACACTTAAGAAGCTGGCCTTCAACCCGTCTCGAATGCTTGTAAGCAATTTTCCTTCGGCATGAAATCCAATAAGGAGTCATACAGCCAGATAGGTGCTAGTCCTACCTATCACCAAGCAAGACATATGCGACCAGGAGAGGTACTTACTGTGTTAGACAAAGAATCTTAGAGACCTATTTACTTGAGGTATTGCACTGAAACAGCGATTTGGCAGCTAGCCTAACCCTTTTAACATTCGGAGACTGCAAGAGAAGACTCGACCCAGATTCAATGCTCAATGAGAGGCAAGTAAAAATTCTTTAGCAACGAGTGGACGGATTCAAACTTTTTACATTTCCCGACAAGCTGCCCCGCCTAGTTCAAGAGGGTCTGCAGAGGCACCTATGACTCCTTGGGAGCGAATTACGCTAGTAATCAGTGATTAAAACAATTGTGTTACCTTATCCGCAGGACTGCTAAGGAAAATGGATCTAAAGGGCCTCCGGAGCTAACCACTCAAGTTGTTTCCCATAAGCTGCCTATTTGAAGAGTCGGCAGGTGAGCAAGCAGCTTGATATGCTGACGGACAGGAAACTAGGCTCACTCATTCATGCCATACTAGCGGCCACTTCCAGCTATACTAACACCAGGGCAAGGTTAAGCCCCTGAATAATTTCTGGTTAGGTATATTGATGCATTTTTTAATTAATCACAGTTTAGGGCGTTACACAATTCAGCCTAGTCGGCTAGGCAAGAAAATAATAACAATAATAATAATAATAATGCACTTGATAAAGCGCCCTCAGAGAACTCAATCTCTTTCTACGCGTTTTACATTTGCTGCAAAGGGATCGCGATTGAATGGTGAGTAATATCATGCTTGATAAGCAACATGAATAACACGATTAGGGGTGACATAGACATGATCACCATGCAAGTGTGGTTAGTGGCAGCATGCACAGTGTCAGCACGCATAAGCACATGAACGACGAATCACAGGGACTCACTAAATGCTGTCCTAAGTAGATATGTTTATAAGTTCTTTTTAAATGTGGTCAAGTCAGGGGATGTTGTGACGCAAGTCGGGAGTGGGTTCCAGGCTTTGAGAACATACGAACTAAATGCACGGTCTCCACAAGATTTGAGGTTTGTACGAGGTATTGGTAAACAGTTGGATTCCGAAAAGTGGGTGGTACGATGCTTGGCCTGGTAGGGGAGTATATCTGAGAGATAGGCTGGAGCCAAAGAATGAAGTGACCTAAAAGTGAGTGGAAATACCTTGAAGTCAATGGGTTGCTTGACTGGTAGCCAGTGCAGGTCGACGAGAAGTGGTGTGATGTGGCAACTGCGACATTCACGACAGACAAGCCTAGCTGCAGAGTTTTGCACCAGCTGTAAGCACCTGATTGCACATGCCAGTATGCCAGCAAGCAGCGAGTTACAGAGGTCAAGACGAGATGTCACAAATGCATTGAACCAACTTAGACGTGGTATCCTTATCTAAAGAAGTCCGAATTTTAGCAATGTCCGAATTTTAGCAATGTTATGTATCTGAAAGTAGGCAGACTTGATTGTGGAGCTGATGTGGTCGTCTAACGAGAGGTCACTTTGGAACATGACACCTAGATTTCGAGCTGATTCAACAGAAGATGTGCTGGCAGAGCCGATTTTGAGCATTAGCCTTTCCCATTTCTGAATCACACTGGGTTTGCCCATAACTAATAAGCTAGTTTTATCATGGTTTAGTTGAAGAAAATTGGCTGCCATCTATGTGCGGATGTCATCAATACATGCAGCCAGTGAGTTGAGAGAATTTGAGGTGCTCTAAGGCTGTGAGGGATCAAAGCAAAGGTACACAAAGGTATAAAGATACAAGTAAGTGGGGATGGGCTACGGTTCTGGCATAGCACTTGTTACATATGCTTCTGAACGCAGAAGGCCATTGACCTTCCCCCTAAACCACGAGCGCAGTCACATGAAGCATGATAGATAGTCTACCGAACGACAGGATAAAAACTAAGTACAATGCAGGTAAATATACAGCAAGTGCTACAGTAGCTACCACTAGTGACAGCCTTTTAATCTATGGGATTCTTATTATAGTCAACCCGAGGCATATCGGTACATTGGCGAGCATGCAGGGTGAAGTCCCAGGTGGCAACAACGACAACAACACCAGCAGCAATTCGCGAGACGAAGGTGACAGCGTCCACAAACGACCAGGGATGGCACAGAATATTTGCAAGACTTTCCTCTTACCGAGCCTGGAAGGTCGCCGGAAGCCTGCCAGATGCGACGGCAGCAGCTGCACCACCAGCAGCACTTGCAGCTGCACCGCCGCCGGCTGCGTGGCTGGAAGTGAGCTGCCGTTCAGGCGCAGCAGCACCATTACTGCTCCTTCCTCTCTCCAACGGCTGTCTAATGCCAGCAGCCAGCGGCTGGATGGCCGTTTCTACCACTTGCTTGCTGCGACAGAGCACGACGACGTTATTGCCTACCTGCAGGATCGTCGCAAGAGGACTACGTCGGGCACGAGGCCAGCACTCCCACGGCGATCACTGAGCAGCAAGTAGCAAAATGGACTGGAAAATCGCACAGTGGCGATGCTGCAAAATCCTAAACTACTGACTTGTGTTGTCTGTCACGAATTATGTCATCTTTAATCCTATTTGCCGAGGTAAGACGTGGAGATTATAGATTGCCAACCCGGGATGCAACAAAACTGGGCACAAGTAAGCAGCCTTTCAGCATGCATAGATTGCCTATAAGGTCGTGGCAGGAAAAGGTACATACTATGACAAAGCAGTCATTGCTATTGATCATAGAATATTTTGCAAGCATCCATACTTAAGCCAAGGTAACAATCGAGGAGGCTGCAAGCCTTCAGCGAATGCAGGTTCACAGATAACAGTGAACATCGTCGAAATCAATATTGGCTACAATAGAGAGTTAATCCAAAACATTTTGCATTGGGAAAATCTGTTCTATTCAGCTGCCTGCTGTTAGGTGTCTGCATTTTCATAAAATCTCTTGGCTTATGCTGTGTTAAAAAATATGAAGCATACGAATTTGACAAACAGGGTTCCTAATAATAATAATAATAATAATAATAACAATCGAAATAAACTAATTTTTAAGAGACACATATTTCACAGTAAGTTATGACCGGCTTGTGTTTCTCAAGTAATGCAAGACCATACTCTTTGATGTGGCCTAAAATAATGTGTGCCAGTCTAACCTGAGAGGAAAGCTCAAGTTTGAACAGACAATTTTTGCACGAAACACAAATATCAAACAAACTCTAGTTAAGCAGCAATGCATATGTTAAAAGGACTAACCGTGCATGTTGGGTAGCACCAGAGGGCAGACGGACCATTTTCAGGATGCTTAACGTCCAGTTGCTTCCAGTGCCACTGATGTCCACAATCCATTGCTGTCAGCAACCAGACATCGGCGAGTTGCTGCAAAAATAGAACTTTTATAATTCAATAACAACATATGGATTGAAAATGCGTTCGTACTTGTACCCCTTCCAACTCATCAAACCTGGATTTTTGCCATTAGAGGCGATAGAGCCTTTTGAGCAATTATAAAGGTCTTTAACACCTATCGCTCATGCTAGGCATTTGGAAAACAGCAGGCAAGCACAGAGACACTGATGAATAAAGGCAATATTTCCGGAAGGGTGAGAAACCTGTAGCATGCCTGTGGATACATTGGGCTAATTATTCAATAAATGGCTACTCCTTATGCAAGTAGAGTTAGCATTCATAGTCACACGTATTCGAAGAAAATCATGCATGCAAGACATCTGAGGAGTTTGAGTTACAACAGCTTACTGAGTCATACCTGTGCAGGGTAATATTGCCAGCCGAGCTGTTGATTTTACCGCAAGTCAGTGAGCCCTAAACTGGGATTAAGAAACAGTTCATGGAGAGTGGAGGCTCTCCGGTAAGCTCACGGGGCAGAGCTAGGATTTTGACTCCCACACATGGTGACAGGAAAGTATAGCAGCTGTTGAGAAATGCCTACATCTCTCAGGTGTAACACCAGCCTGTCAGTCATGAGAGGGACTAACTCCAGTTGGCTGGCTTATTTAGGCAGCCCTGCTCAAATTGAGCATGTACACTTTTTACAAGGGGTCTCTGTTAAGAGAGTGACTTTGTATAACTCCTGCAACAAGCTTTGTGTCTTTATTTCTTAAGGCACGATATCCCTTTGAGGGGCTCAATGCAATAAAGCTGTCCGAGGCTTCGGCCTATCAAGCTTGGCTGATTATTTACTCAAACAACGAACGAACGAACATGCAAATCCTTCTGACCATTGCAACATGCTGTTTGACATCGGCTGGCAAACTTACGGTGTCAGGCCCTCCTCTGCAGCCACCAAGGACAAGTATGTGTTCGCCATCCAGAGCATTCTACATCACCATCAGAAAAAGAATGGGAGCAGTTTATGAAAAGAATGGCAGCACATGATGCGAATAAGCCATTGGAATGGTGGGCTGCCAAACTGACTCACAAGCGATCAGCTGATCATACATTTGCATGTCAGCTATTATCGACCCGACGAATAACATGGGCTGTAAATGAATAGGAACACACTAATGCCTTCTTACTTACAGCCGAGGCACCATATCGAGGCTGTGGAAGGCTGCTGTCTGGGCACAGAATGGCCTGCTCCCAGACCATCGTGGGAAGGTCTAGAATCCATAGTTCATTGGTACTACAATGAGCCAGCACTCGAATTCCCACAACAGTGGATCGAGCCTTGAGCACGCACATTCACCTTGGAGAAAAAGTCGTTAAACGATTGCACGAGTGAGCAAAATATTTACTTGGTGCCATATCTGTGTGAGCCTCCGAAGACGATCATCTTACTGTATGCCTCTACCACACACGCACAGTGTCCAGCAGTTGGGGGTGGCGATAAATCTGTCGGCACAAGCGACCAGCTATTCAGCTCAGGCGAATAAACATGCAGGTGATTGAAGAACAGGGCGGCCTAAAATTACACGATGGATCAGCAGTTATGATAGCACGTGCTGACATGAGGACTCAGGGAAAGAAATGTAGCGACAGCAATCCCTTTCACCTATTTGATGGCTCTTTACTAAGTTGGCAATAGTGTCTACACTTGCTGACTTGTATGCTGTTTTGCATATGAGCAGACTTTGAATGGCATTCCACGTGTGATCATAAAGTGCCGAGAAAGAGATTAAATTCTCTTGGGCGCGCACTACGAAAATGACTTACGAATACTAAGAAAAACTTACTGTTAATGTACTATAACCACGATAAGCATTGAAGCAACCCTAATGACTACATATTCTTACTCTATTTGCTGTGTACTACAAAAGCATACTTTCATGGCTGCACAGCATGCAATAGCTTGGCAGACAGTGGGAATATTAACAGGATGAAAGTAAAGCGCCTAGAAAGAGATTGAGTTATCTGAGGGCGCTTTATCAACTGTATTATTATTATTACGAACAAGGTGCTCTTTCACAGTCAACTAGACGTGTCACAGCCGGATGGTGCCCTACCACATACTGATATGCTGCCTCAAGTTAGTATATCAACGGCAAGGGAATTGGTCCTATATGTGAAGGGAGTAATTAAGTATGATACACTGGCATTTAAGTGTAGTTGCCCCACACGCCAAGTCAAATGCTACCTCTGAAAAAGCCATCGAGTTAATCTGACCTTCTCTAGCTCGGAAGCTAATACAAGCCATATTCATCAGGCTATGAATATGGCACGATGGACAAATAAGCAGAAATAGAGGCCATGTTACATACCTGATGCAGAGGATATGCATTAGGTGGACTCCAGCCACCAAACACAATCATTACATTCTGCCAAACAACCATCGATGCATATGCTTTTGGTGGTGGATATGTTCCTGCAGCATGCATAACATGGTACCAAGTCACAGCAGTGCCAGTGACTAGAAGCTCAAGCGCAATGCTGCAGCTACACTAGGAAACAGCTATAATGCATAAAAAGCGCACTGTCAAACGAGTTTATCACAAGTGTTTAGAGCACCTTTAAAAAACAAGTATAAATCATGCCATAGCATTGCCTTGAGCCGTGATAGCACACTAAGTAAGGCGGCTGCTTTTTCCGATCTCAGGACAGAGGTCGTGGGTTCGAATCCTGCAGTGGGTGATTCTTTGTCACATCTGCAAGCGGTGGTGATAGCCGTGAAGGCTCTTCTGTCGCTATACAAAAGAGGCTGTTAAATCAGCTAGTATTTATTATTTATCATTAATATTAAGCAAGGTGACTAACAAGTGGTCTACACATACTTGTGTGTGTGTGTGTGTGTGTGTGTGTGTGTGTGTGTGTGTGTACCTGTTAATATGCATAAATACAGGTACATATGTACTGTATATACATACAATACAAATGCAGAGCTCAAAAAATTAAAGGACAGCTACATATAGTAATCAAATAAAAATAAAATTGCATGTTAGTCCTGCATGCAATCATAGGCTATGCAGATACACGGTTGCAGAGTCGCAGGCTGTCAAAGAAATGGGAACCACTCTGCCCGCACCCAAATTGATAGATATTGCACACACAGAAAATGTAAGTTGTTTGGCATACGTAAACATGAAGCACCAAATACAATATGGCATAGACAACTTTTTAACACGAATTCGTACCTGACATAACAGGTCTTATCCATATGTGATCCGTGAGATCAAAAATCCACACATCGTTATACGTCGTGGCAGTGGGCGTGCAGCCTCCGAATACATACAATGCTTTGCCATGGTAGCAAGCGCATTGGGCATAGCGCTCAGTGATCCATCGGGAACCCTGGCTACCACAACTTTCACTAAGCAGTTGCCAGCAGACGTCTCCAGTAACAACCGCCTTTTCCAGTTTCTTTTTTGCACGTCGTGCTATACCTGAAACAGAGTGCATGCACAGCCATGTGCAATATACCTGTATCTAATGATGATTTGCAAAAGGCACTGGATATGTTTGAAATATGCATCTGGTACACATACTGCACTGGCAGTCTTATCTACAATGCATTCTAAAGTCACAAAAAAGACACTATCACGAACAGATGAATGTATTTGTTAACAGCAGGTCGGTCACGAAGTGACATAAACGATCAGGCTCATCCTTCTGTTATGTCATTGAGGTGCTCCTGATTGAGGTTTCGTATGCTCCCAAAGCCGGCAACTTTCTCCCGACTGACATCCACTGACTTGACAAGATTTAAAAAAGAAGCTAAAATGAATGAATGTATGAATCCATCTCCGTCAGTAACTCCACAAAGTCATAAAGACCATGTGGGTGTTACGCAGGAGAGTTTTGTATAGCGCACTCACAGCCTAAGCGGCTTTCGGTACGCATTCGGTAGCCAACAGACTTCGTCTCACGCAACAAAGAGAAAGTGGGAAGCATAGCAGAGTTAGGAGAGCAGTTGAGGTAGTGAGTAGCATAGAAGTAGCAGTTCAGGACCGCTGAAAAAGATGTGCCATAGTCGGCAGTTGGAGAGTAGATGTCGTTGCGTAAGAATTGTGGAAGCGAGTTCCACAGCCTAGGACCTGCAGAGCTAAAGCTTCTGTCGCCAACTGTCTTTAAGCGGAGGAATGGGTCAGCTAATTTATTATCAACACAGGACCTGAGGGTGCGAACAGGCTGAAACTGATGCAGCAGTTCAGCTAGGTACGAAAACTGCACCTGTTCCTCACAGCACTTGCTGGGTCCATGCAATTTTCTCTTTGCATGCTTATGCATGCTTACACTGTGCATGTTACCACTAACTTTACTATTCATTTCGACACTATGCATGTTACTGGTCGCAGAGGGGGTCCAGCCTTCCCCACTCATCCGCTTCTTTCCTCCGTAAGCCCACAAAGCATGTGGTCATACTTCCTTTGCAGTATGTGCAAAGTGCCTAGAAAGAGATCAGGCTATCTGAAGGTGCTATACAGATGTGCTACTATCATTACTGTTATGCATATGTATTTGCCAGTGCATAAGGAAGCTGGGCTGTGCAGGTGCTACCAGGTTTAAACACACGTCGGCTGATTTGCTAGTATGCTAGAAAATTGAAACAAGCAGCTGCCTCTGGTTTGAGCACGAGTGAACACCCTGTTTTCCGGAGATAGCATAGCATTAAGCTAAATGCAAGTGTATGCGATATGATGCCGAGATACAGGCCAGCAGAGACCATCAGAGATTCCCTAGCCAGGCACACGATGAGTGCTATGAAGCATGATAGATAGTCTACCGGGCATCAGATGCGACCGGCAGACCATTGCTCCAACAGAGCAACTGAGCAACATTGATCAGGCTCACGGATCATACAACGAGCAGGTCGTAAGTGACAATATCTCGTGAGCCGGAATAGCTCACTAGGTAAGGCGGTTGCTTTTCACGACCTCGGCCTCGAGGTCGTGGGTTCGAATCCTGCGGTGGACGATCCTTTGTCGCCACTGCAAGCGGTGGTGATAGCCGTAAAGGCTCTTCCGTCGCTATACAAAAAGAGGCTGTTAAATCAGCTAGGATTTTTTCACATAGCATCACACATTGTGCGGTTCATATCGAGGCGACCTCATAAGCGGTTCACAGTCATCAGCTAAGCTCGTACTTCATAATCAGAGGGGGCATTGCAATAAACTATCATCACATGACTGGAGTAGCAGTAAGCAAAATTGTTAGCTAGTCAGGTCAAATTGTTGCTTTGACAGCATGCAGGCTTGCTGGGCATGGACTCTGTTGCACATCATGTACATGGTGCAATCAGCTCTTGGGCATCGACTAACTAGCTAGTGCTCTAGTAGCGATAACTAAAGCGTCGAGCAGCAAGAGTACTGCTAAGAAAAACCGAGTCCGGCTTTCTGCAGCCGTGGAACACTGCACTGAAAGTGTGGCAGTGCAAGCGAACTTGTCCGAGCGGCTGCGTCAGCAGTTGGTCACTGCCCGACTGCTATAACAGCCCATAGCTGCACAGTCGAGAAACGTCACGTCTGTGCGGCACAGTCAGCTCACTGCAGCTCGGCGTTCACAAAGAGCAGTCCATACAGCGCTTCGGGCAAGTAGACCAGACCTGTACCGGCCTTGAGTAGTAAAGGCTGGTCCATGCATGATAGGTCTCCTTAAGAAGAAGCATCTGCAGGTTACGAGGCCCAGGTCAGCCCAACGAGACGCGGGTGCCGGTAGACTAGAGACTGCAGCTCTGCCACGGAGCTACGCAAAAACTAGAGAGCTGCGACTGCTGTAGCCTGTCAGCTGCTTCGCAGCTTGGTAGCGCTTAACGTTCTGGCGTCAACTGGACAGCTCGAATCCAAATCAAGATCGAGGTGCTCGAGATTGAGTGAAAAAAAGCCGTCGGAATAAGATCCGTCGAGAGACGGCGGTATAGCAGACGGCACGAACCAAGGTAAGGAACCCGATTTGCCTGAGCGCCGAGCGCTGAGCTAGCATACCAGTTACGATGGCATTCCAGCGTTTGCAGACCAATCTTAGGTTTCCGTAGTCCCTGTACACGCAAAGATGGCATAGCAGACTTTCCAGAAGTTCGTCGGGGAGATTATTAAAGCCTGCGGTGAGAACCTGGACACCAGGTAACTCCATGACTACACAGATCTAAACCACGAATTAACACACCCACGGTATCAACGGCAGCTCGAGTCTTTGAAACACCGACTCCATTATCTTCAACAGAAAATAGCTCCGCTGCTGACAGTTTCGAGAACAGGCGAAGCTCGCCGATTTGTTAGTTTATTTTTTGCAGAACTTAGCGAAAAATATACAAGTCTCCAGGCTTTGGCGTCACCATCATTCTCACTTGATTGAAGCCCGTGTTATAAAGACTGCGTTATGACCGCGAGACCGTCACGACTTTGGATAGCAGCGTACCGCTAGCGATGAGCAAGGACCTGACAGTCGCAATGCGTCAACGATAACGACACAGCGCTAGATATTCTGCAACCAGTGCTAACAGCAACACCCTTTTATGAAAAATCATAAACAATAACCTGCACACTACGCCCGATACGTTAGGTAACTTCCAAAAGACTCATTTACAGCAAGCAGCAGCAATAGCCCTTGTTATGTAATTTAATGTAATATATCTCTGCCTGTAACTATACAACGCCTCAAAGACTATGTGGGTGTTACGCAATTTTGTATAGCCCAGCCATACTAGCCAGTCACACCCTAAGCGGCTTTCGGCAAGCATTTGGCAGCCAACAGACTTCATCTCACGCAACAAAGAGAAAGTGAGAAGCATAGCCGAGTCAGGAGAGCAGTTAAAAGTGAGTAGCATGGAAGCAGCAGTTTAGGACGGCAGGAAAGGAGTTCCATAGTCGGCAGCAAGACAGTGGCTGTCGTTGCGTCATAATTGGGCAAGTGAGCTCCACAGTCTAGGACCTGCAGAGCAAAAGCTTCTGTCGCCAAAAAAGCGCTCTGACTCAAAGACCAGCAGACCGTTGTTCCAAGGGCGAGACTGCGATCATGCTCATGCCTTATATAATGACCAGGTCGCAAGTAACACAATTATCTTGTGCATGCATCTTCATAAATTGCGCCGCTCATAAGCCACGGCGTATCGCGACTGTTTCGTAAGCGGCTTTCAGTTACAATCTAGCGGTGAAGATCGTAGTTCGTAATCGAGGTTCAGCTATTAAGCTCTAGGTTCATTATCACGGGACATTACAACAGCCGGATGCAAGCAGTAAACTGAATAAGGGACAATGGAATGCCCGCCCGTATTTCATAGGCATTTTTTGCGGATGCAACCACCAAAAATTTGGTAATGCTTTATATGCAGCATCTGTAAAGTGCCTAGAGAGAGATTAAGTTCCCTGAGTGCACTATAAAAAAAATTTCGTTAATAATATTATTACTTTTTTCCGGGCTTGACATTAAATTTGTTGATTTTATAACGTAACATTTTATGTATGAATAACCTTCATCATTTATACCTTTGGAGACCGTGCATTTAGTTCGTATGCTCCCAAAGCCTGGAACTCCCTCCCGACTTGCGTCACAGCAACCCCTGACTTGACCACATTTAAAAAGAACTTAAAAACAAACCTATTTAGGACAGCCTTTAGTGGGTCACTGTGAGTCGTCCTTAATGTGCTTATGCGTGCTGACACTGTGCATGCTGCCACCAACCACATTTGCATGCTGACCCTGTGCATGTCACCCCTGACCATGTTATTCATGTTGTTTGTTTATCAAGCATGATTTTACTCACCATTCAATTGCATTTCCCTCTGCAGCAAATGTAAAGCGCCTAGAAAGAGATTGAGTTCTCTGAGGGTGCTTTATCAAGTGCATAATTATTAGTATTACGATAAGTTAATCATGGTTGCATACAAGCTTATGGTGATCATCGATGATTTGTAATGGGTCTAGACTGGTTTATTAGTATTCAAAACAGTAAATACCATCTCGGTAGTCATAATCTGGCTGATTTAAACCACGGACGTTGCAGTTTTACAATTTCTTTAAGTGATAGTAAATAATATTTCGGAATTCGCCCACAGCCTTAAAGCAATCTCCTACTCCGAAATAAATGTCGATGACTTTATCAGATAGACTTACTGCTGATTTGGTCGAGTCAAAATCGTCATTTCGTTTAGACTTCGAGATAATTCGCATTTCAGACAAATCGCCAAGCTTGTCACTATCAAATAAGTCAACCTCAATTTTGGCAATGTTTGATCGATACTGTTTACTCTACGACTGAGTAATTTTATCTCGAAGAACGGCTTTGCTAAAAATTCAGCGCTTCGCTCCATCACATAATCACATCACATCACACGCTTCTGATCTTCCTCGGTCTCAAGCTTAGGTCACAATTCAGTTCAAGACACTTCTCATGGTCTGATTAGCTGATGGTCTGATTAGCCGACGGTCTGATGGTCTGATTAGCTGATTCGACAGGCTGATTTAATACAGCTGCAGAAGATGTTCAGTGGCTGCCGTTCACTCCCATCCACTACTGGTCAGATAAGAAATTGCCTGATGCAGGACTCGAATCCGCAACCTAGGTCATGAAGAGCGAGCACCTTACTCACAGGATACAGCCTTAGCAAGTTGGATTTGGCACTCAAAGCAAGCTAGGTAAGACCTTCACGATCCTCCTCATCATCATCGTTGCTGTCACCGTGTCTCAACCTTCTTCTGCAGAGAGGACGGCGGTTGCGAGACGAGTGGCACCAGTATCAAAAAGCAACTTCGCTCTGCTAAGTTCATTGCTCTGCTTCGAATGAATGCCAACAAATCATCATCCTGTTCTCTTGTCATTACCAGCGTCAGCCGCTTTCTGCAGGGTTGCTTGCTTGGACACCCCAAACCAACTTGACATTTATGTGCCAACCTAGTGTGATTCAGAGTTTGGAAAACCAATATTTTGGCCTTACAATAAATAAATGCAATTAATTTTGTATAGTGCCCGAGAAAACTTAATCTTTATTCAGGTGCTGCACTTCCGCCACGGAGCTCAGCCCGTGATCAAATGCATACATTGCTCGAGGCGAGCGCCTTAATCACAGGGCCAAACCAGGACGGAAGTAGCAGCTCATGACTGTGGAACGGATCTTTCACAGCCAGCAGAAAGAGAATTGATGTCGATGTGCAAAATTGCGTGAGTTCCATAGCAAACGACCAGCAGGGCAAAAACCTCTGCCGCCAATGGTCTTTAAGTTTAGGAATGGAACAGCTAATACTGCCGATAGACGACCTGAGGGCATGGGGAGGCTGAAACTGGTGCAGCAGTCCATTTAGGTATGAAGGAGCCAAGCCATTGCAGGCCTCGTGGGTCTGTGTAAGAACGTTAATCTGAAACCGCTGATTAGCTGGGAATCATCGAAGTTCCTCAAACAAAAGAGACACATTGCTGACCCTCTGTGCTTTGTTAACTAACCTTCCAGTCATATTCATCCCGGTTACATTGACCAATGGCTTTTTCAGTTTCGCAGCCAATATGGAATTGCAACAATGTACACTGGACAGAACCAAAAAGCTAATTTTTTGCAAGCTACCGTGGTAGACAGTCCCAATTCTTGAATAAGGATCTGAAGTGAGTACCGGCTGTGTTGTACTATTATTTGGCATTAGAACCTAGACTTACAACCTTAAAATATTAATAATAATAATGATAATTCACTTTATTTAGCAACCTCGGGGATTCTGAAAAACTAGTGGCACGATGCTTAGCCTGGTGGGGGATTTGATGTTGTAGTAGGCTGGAGCCAAAGAATGAAGCGACCTAAAAGTGAGCGACAAAACCTTGAAGTCGATACGTTGCTTGAGTGGGAAAGTGTGCATGTTGGCGAGAAGTGGTGCGATGTAGCAACTGTAACGCTCAAGACAGACAAGCCTAACTGCAGAGTTTTGCACAAGTTCGCGATTGCACAGGCCGGTAGACCAGCAAGAAGTGAGTTGCAGATGTCGAGACGGGGTGTCTCAAATGCATGGACTAATCTAGATATGGTATCCCTGTGTAAACAAGCCTGAATTTTAGCAATGTTATTTGGCTGAAAGTAGGCAAAATCACCGCCGCTTGCAGTGGCAATACAGGATTGCCCACTGCCGTATTCAAACCCACGACCTCGGACCCGAGGTCGTGAAAAGCAACATACTTACCTAGTTTTCTATAATGGCTTCTTCTTACTCAATTCATATAACTGTGCTTTGTATTATCCTTGAATTATTTGGAGACGGTGGCGGTAGTTCGTATGCACCCAAAGGCAAGAGCTAACTCCCGGCTAAAGTTGCAATTTCCCTTGACTTGAATATATTTTAAAGCAGCCGAAAGTGAACCGTTTTTTTACCATATTCACTGGGTCCTTGTGAATAGTCGCTTGACAGATTTTTTGTGCCAAGCATAATCACTTGTTCCGTCGCATCATTTCTACATGATCCTATAATATCATATTTAGTTGCCTATAAAAATGCGTTACTACTTACAATATAAATCTCAATCGTCATCTAGCTTAACTACCTGTTTTCTAATTAAAAGCATTATAAGCTGTAGGTGAGGATCTACTGCTAGCATGATATCATATATTATGATATATATATATACATATATATATATATCATATATCATATATATATATATCATATAGATGTGTGTGATATATATTTCCCTCCCTACTCCAGCTACAGTTCTCATGACCATTTCTGCTTCCCTCCGTATGTATTTTTATATCTCCCCCAATATATTCGCGGTCGGAGTCTCTCTGTCTCTCTTACTTGCCCTCTTTGTTTGCGTGACAGTCTTCCCTCTGTCTCTCTTACTTGCCCTCTTCGTTTGCGTGACAGTCTTTCGTTTGTTTTGCCTCGTCTGTATCTCTAAAACTGGTCACGAGAAGTGTGTTTTAAAATTAATTTAAGTGGTGCTACACATAACTGAGTACTTGGTGCAAGTTTTAATTATTGTCTTTATATATAAACCAGAGGCGGACACTGATAATTCCTATGCTTGATGCTTGCAGATAATAATAAAAAATTGATGATATCTGGATAATTTTCTGAACAGCATTGGTTTTGAGATCTCAAAACAGGAAGCAAAATCCGCTAAAGCAACTATTTAAAGCCATAGTCTGCGTCAGTCAAAGCGTAACTGGGCAAGGGCAAACCAGTCGAAATGGCCGCAATGGCTGTCTTTTCTTTTTAATTTTCTCCTCTTTTCATCTTCCTTAGCTCGGTTGCTCGTAGCTGAGAGCGCCTGCAGCGACTGCTCGAGTCTTCCCGAGTTCTTCTCGAGTCGCTTCTCCTGTCAATCTGAGTTTTAGCCGTTAATAGGTAACCCTAATGCTGCGTATTTGCTACGGCTCCTAGCCGGCTGGGTGTCAGCCGTGAACTCATTAAGTGAGCTTTTTCCTGAAATCGGCCAACTGTTTGGAGGAAAGGGGCAACATCCACCCCCAGTTTCGTAGCTTTGGTAAGGCAGGGCATGGGTTGTGATAGCCCATAGGTAAGGTGCTCGCACTTAAAAACCGAGGTCGTGAGTTCGAATCCTACAGTGGGCGATCCTGTATTGCCATCTGCAAGTGGTTATGATAGCCGTTAAAGCTCTTCTGCCGCTACAAAAATGGAGCTATTAAACGGATAATATATTTACACATGAGAAATTATATACAACACTGAGCCAAGTTGCGACCAGGTTGTCCTGATCTTTGGCTGTCTGGTAAGAGTAACAGTCCACGTTCAGAGATAGCAGGCGTGGGCTTGCTCTCTCTCTTCCCTCTCTCTCTCTCTCTCTCTCTCTCTCTCTCTCTCTCTCTCTCTCTCTCTCTCTCTCTCTCTCTCTCTTTCTCTCTGTCTCTCCATCTCTCTTTATTTATCTGTCTGGTCTGTTTGTGGGTGTGTCTGGTTCTCGAGCCTGGGCGTGCGTATGCACACACGCGACACGATGTGCTAGTAGGGACTTTAGTAAGCAACTCAAAGCCGCACTTTAGGTCGAGGTACATCAAGTCAAGTAAGGCACTTGCACTTAGGAAGGATTTAATAACACGAAACGGCGCACCTCCGCCGAGCATTCGGCTACTAGCCTTTGAGGCGAACGGGCCGCTGGAGCATCAGGCCGGCGCAGTTCGCAGAGGCAGAGCTCCGTTGGCAGAGCCGCCTGCGGGCGCGCCGCGCTGCTGCTGCCTGACGCTTTGGCTGCCTCTGCCGCCGCTGCCGCATGCGCAGCCGCTGCAGCAGCCCTTGCGAGAGAAGCTGTGCAGAATGTCGTCGAAGCTCATGCAGAATGCCGACACGTAGAAGCAGAGCGGCGTGCCCCAGGCGAGATAGTAGCCGATGCCGTACTCGTGGTCGGCCAGCGTCAGCGACAGCTCCATCACGGCCGGAAACGCCACCAGTGCCACCGTAGAGCAGACGGCTGCAGCGACGGAAAGGCGCCGGCCGATTTGCTGGGCGACCCTTGCTCGCCAGCTTTCGCTTTCGAGCGCTAGCTAGCGAGCACCTTGGCCCTGAGTGTTTGCCCAGGGCCAAGGTGCTCGACCTTCACGATCCAGGTCGTGGGCACGAGTTCCACTGCCGGCAATCTTTTATTGCTCACTGCAAGCAGTGGCAATGGCCTCCAAGGTTCTTCTACCGCTATGTATATAATGCGGATTTCGAATACGCTAAAGCTTCAGCCGCACCGTCACGCCAGCAGCGGGTCACCGCTCAAAGCGGGCTGTCCCTCCCCTCCTCCCCCTGAGTGCTCCACTCTCGTGTCAGCTCCTGTTGACATCGGGTCGCTAGGGACCGAGAAGCGTGGCTTCACGGAGGGCCCAGCTGTCGCAGTTCTGGCGGCGACCCTTTTAAGTGCACTCCAGACGAGAAGGCTTCTAGCGTCTCTCCCGTCTCCCAGGGCTGAGGCGAAACAGATTGCTGGTCAAGAACCGCTAGCATTAGTAATGCTGAGTCAACGAGACCAAAGATTGTGGTGTGCGGTCAATGCGCACTGCGAAAGGGGCTTTGGCATCTTTCATCAATTAATTCCCGATACTCCGCCAATTAATCGCATTCGCACGAATCAGCAAGGTTTCTACTTTTTGTCTTTTCTTTTCGACGACAAATTTCTCTCGCTCCGAAACACGAATGGGCTTGCAGGTCTAACCCATTCGACGTATTTTAAAGACAACCGCGGGCAGCCGTCGACCAGTGCCGCCGCACCCTTTCTACACAGAAGAAGCTTTGAAATAGAGATCGGGCCGCTCCGCAACCGTTAGGCAGCAAATGCAGTCCCCTCGACGGGCTGCGTACCTGGCGACGGTGAAGAGAGGAGGGCACGAGCAGCAGCCGAATCAGTCAATCTGCACTGGCGACTGCAAAGCGACTGCATCTTTAGGTTCCAATTGCAATAAAGCAAACAGTCGCGATGGCTCAAGCTTGTACGCTGGATTAATATCTGCCGCGAATTACTTTGTCTTGACATATCCATTTTCGTAAGCCTACCGCACAGGCGGAACCGTGTCGCTGGCTGCATATGCACGTAAAAACTAACCTATCCCAGCCTACTACAAAAGTTAGCGATAGCTTCGTCAGATTTTTTAAATTGAACCTACTAGTGTGAGACGCTTTCAAACTGGTCCAAGAGCGATCTAAACGTTACTTATCAAATGTTTTCGCAATTTTCTCAGATATTAGAGAATGAGCTTTAAGTCACCATTTTTGGCGCTTAAGCACTTGCATGCAAATATAGAACCGAGGCTTTCAATCTGAATATCGCGGAGGTGGTAGCTTTGATTGTTTAATCAGTGGAGCCCTGGAAGTGTAACGTAGTAGTTTCAGGATTATTTTACTTTCAAGACTAACGTTTTACGTAATTAATCCAACGGCAGAGGCCCATTTTGCATTTTGAAAAATAAAAGTGAATACTGAATCGTCTGTAGGCCGAGAGTCTATGATATTAAGAATGGAGCAACCCTGATTGAAAAGCTGAAGGTTGCCTTCAAAAGGATAACGCGAATCTCAGAAAAGACCAACTAGGCAATCATCTTACTTTTCTCTGCAGTTAAACGACAGCAGGTTTTCTGACGATTTGTAACGGAATTTTACTAGAAAATTTGCACTCGTGAATAACCTGCCTGTAAGACCACTGTAAATACAGTTATAATTCATTGCGATAGCTCCCTGAGATAACTGAAACCTTTATCCAGGCCCTTCACGTACCCTACGCGGTTCCAGGCAATGGCCACGGTCGTAAAAATTAGTACATTGACCTCGGTTGTTAAGGGCTGGCACCTTCGCCCCTGGGCCCAGATAGATCGTAGGGATGGCTCGCTAATCAATACTTTATTTTGGCTCATGAGGAAGAAACTCGCATTTTTATGTATATGCTGTCTAAACTCAACGTGAGCCCCAAAACAATTTGCAGCAATTTCTAGAAATTTACAATGCAAGTTCACAAGGTTCCAGTTTCGGCTGTTTGCAATGCGAGAGCTCGAAGCGGGCTTCCGGTTTCGGCTCTTATGACTACGGTCGGGCCGTGACCACTTCACCAAGCTCTCCATAAACAAGTGACAAGCTCAGATCTGAGCTTTAAGATCACTTTTCCCACAGATTGGCGCTCCTCAATCCAAATGACTGACCACTGACCGTGAGAAACAATGCCGGGGGGGGAACTGCATTTCAAAGACATATCAGTGCATCCCAGCTGTCTTTGTTGACTTATATCTTAATGAGCTCGAAGATATAAAAAGAGATTTGCCATGCCCAAGTTTATATGCTAATTTTGTGGTAATATACGATACCTCGTGAATAGCCCAGTTCGAATCGTGCAGTGGGCAATCCTTGATTGCCAACTGCAAGCTAACGGCGGTAATTGCCGCTAAGGCTAGACCAACGAGACTGTAAAATCAGCTAATCTTGTTTTGGGCTGGCAGCTCAAACACTGACGGTGGCTCAGTTCAGAGAGAGAGAGAGAGAGAGAGAGAGAGAGAGAGAGAGAGAGAGAGAGAGAGAGAGAGAGAGAGAGAGAGAGAGAGAGAGAGAGAGAGAGAGAGAGAGAGAGCCTCCGTGCCCTCGAGTTCACTCGGCTCGCTCGTCTGCAGTCGGACGCGCTCGGCTCGCGCTCGCGGTTCCGCCGAGTCTCAGGCCGCGAAATCGAGCGAGCGCCCCGCTCAGAATCGTCGCCTGACCCGCCCTCCGCCACCGCCGCCGCCCGCCGCCACCGCCGGGCTGCGGCGTCGGCGGCCGAGCTGCGGGCGACATACCGCTGACGAAATATATTTCGCCCGCCGAATGGAAGTAGTAAATCCTTCTCGACAGCGTCGACGAGCGAAGACCGAGCACAGTCAGGGTGACGGCTATCATGCCAAAGGCGAGCGCGAACATGAGCGTGCCGATGATGGAGCTCTGCCAGCCTGCAACAGGACGACGAGCATCCGCATGAGAAATCGGACGCGTTCGCCGCCGCCGCCGCCGCCGCCGCCGCCGCCGCCGCCGCCGGCTCAGCCGCCACCGCCGGTGCAACAGCAGCCACCGCCGCCTCCGTTCTTGCTCGGCTCGGCTATCCCTGGAGGAAGAGCCTGCCAACCGTTCGGCGAGAAAGCTCAGCTCGCTGTCCGCGAACGTCAGGGAAAGAAAGTCGATTGCAGAAGACTACTGCTGCCGAGGTTGACTGAATGACATAGCGTACACGTAGCCCGAGTGCATGGTCAATCGTGTACGACCGAGCGGCTTAGATGGGATTCTACTGGGCAGCAGATAGGGCATGTGCTGCGACACTCGAGATCTGGTCGCGTCCGCCTGAGGCAGGGAATTCCCCTGTGTGTGAATGCTAGCTATCACTTTGCGCCAGTTCGACGGCACCAGCGATAGTCGCGGCTAACGGCGTCTCTCGAACGCTCTCTCTATTTGGTTTTCGAGTCAAATGGCGAGCTCATTATGTCGAGCTGGCGAGGAAATGCGCCCGCCTATGCTCTGTTGAGCGATTCTCGGTAGCTAACACTGCACGGGCGGCGCCTGCGATCATTTGCTCGAAAACACCGCATTAATATGTACGGGGCATGGTGGCTATGTTCGTCGTGCGGCAGTTCTCTTCGGTGACGGGCGCAGTCCCTTCCAGATCGCCGTAGCAGGCTTCCCAAATGCCCAGGCGGACTCCTGAAACGAGAAACGAAGGAAATCAGTGCAGTGGTGCAGTGCGACCCTCTTGCTCGCCACAAATTGACGGATCGTAGCTAGCTCAAGGTTTCTCGTGAGCTCGCCATCATTGACATTTCGAAGAAGACCTGCTGGAACGAGCCTGCTTGAGTCGACCCAGCAGGATTATATCACCGGATCCACCCCTTCGACCTTCCCAAAGTTCGGCAGATCCGGCCAAGGTAGGATCGGGTAGCGTTAAGAACTTTTTCGATTGTTGCTTTCTGCGGGACGAAATCGGCTGCTATCCTGACTCTACTGGTTCGCAGGCGCTCAGCGCTTTATTCCAAGTATTTCGAGCGGCATGGGGGCCGTGCTGTTCGCCCCGACATAGAAATATATGTAAGTGAGCTTATTTGGAGCCTCAATCCTATAGCCGCAGATGAGCGCTAGAAACCATCGCCCACTTTCGGTCAGCAACAAAATAGTCCCGGCTGCCGGACACGAACCAGCGAGCCGGATCGTAGAGTGTGAGCGCTCAGTGAGCCCTGTGCCAACTCCTTATCAGCTGCTCAAGAGAGGCGTCCGCAACGAGCTGCTGATCGAGCGACGTTTGCAGAGCGACATGGAGAAAGCAGCAAAGGACGCTAGACGGAGACCGGGCGCTCTTACAGACCACGTGCCCCAGCACTCCACCACTGGCGAAGGCGTTCTCTAGCCAATGAGCCGGGACGGCTCGGCAACATACGCCGCCGCAGCATTGGGCGTGCTCGCGGGGCTGCACCTTCTGAAGCTCGGACGGGGCTGGCCGAACTAGCAACCGCTCACACAACTGGGGGTGTTTTGCGGCTTGGCGGCAACCCGGAAAGGGGTAGCTGCGAAAGAGTTGTCTCGTTGCTTCTGAGCCGAAGATATCTTGCCGCAAAATCACCGACGCCTTCCGTCCATGGAGGCGATTGAGCGAAAGGTGTATGTGCATGAAGGCAGAGGCACTACCGGGTGCTGGTGGTTCCATAGTAAACGCGCAAGTTGACGACCAAAGCGGGAGAAATTGAGCGAAAGGAGAGCGGAAGCCGGTGTGGCCTCCGTTCGTAGAAGACACGATGAATGCACTCCAGTAGCCAAATGAGCTTACAAACGGGAGCTCGCATTCATCAGGCACTGTGCCGGTGGTTTGGCTCGAGCCCACAGCTCGTAATTCGAAGGCAGGGCTACAAGCCCGGTGCTGAGAGCTGGAGTCGTTCTCGGCTCGAAGAGTAATTCCTCCGCGCACGATCCTGCAACAGATGGCCTTCGGGGGGGGGGGGTTCGTTCTGTATTTGAGGTTATGGCTCAGACGACGCTGAGCCGCTTGTAATACGAATGACCACTCAGACGACAAACACTAGACGTTGCTAGTGAAGAGGCGAGACAGGTTGTCCTAGAGATCTCATTTGACTTCCTGCTTCTGGCGACGCCTCGCCCTTCGGTCTCCTGCAGGCGCTCTCGAAACTGCTTTGCAACTCCAAGCAGTGTGGCAACTGGGTGAGAATGGTGGCTGATGGCGGCACCAGTGGAAAAGCCGCATCGAATAGTCACGTGAAAGTCTGTCTCTGTCTCTGTCTCTCTGTCTCTGTCTGTCTGTCTGTCTGTCTGTCTGTCTGTCTGTCTGTCTGTCTGTCTGTCTCTCTCTCTCTCTCTCTCTCTCTCTCTCTCTCTCTCTCTCTCTCTCTCTCTCTCTCTCTCTATCTCTCTCTCTCTCTCTCTCTCTCTCTCTCTCTCTCTCTCTCTCTCTCTCTCTCTCTCTCCTCTCTCCTCTCTCTCTCTCTCTCTCTCTCTCTCTCTCTCTCTCTCTCTCTCTCTCTCTCTCTCTAGAAGGATGAAGCACTGGGGTTGGTGAGGCCATTGCAACGGCTTGAGTCGAGCTCGAGAGGATGGCAGCAGCTTGTCGTTCCGACTGACCTCTCCGCCGCGTGCCGCCACGAGGTCACCCTAGTCTTCCCAGATTTTGTTTACTCGCCATGTCTCGCTCGTCTGCTCGTGCTACTAAAGAGGGGGATCGCCGCGAGCACTCGCTCCGGCGTCACAAATGGCCTCCTAATTGCCCAGCCTCAGCTACCCGTGTCGCAGCCGAGACTGCAGATTGGGTACTGGACGCTCGCTCGCGTACGTCCGCCGATGGAAGGCTAGCTTTCCCATTGGCTGAGACGAGCTCGCAGCAGTCGCCGGCGTCGTCTTTTTCTAACCGTGGATTTCTCGAGAAACGTCTAAGGCTGCTCGTGCGTGCAGGACAACGACGCAGGCGAGTGAGGGGATCTGGAAGTGATAAGCTCCTTTGGTTGTCGCGGCAGCGGTCGCGGTCCCGACCAGTTTCACTTGGATTCTGCGGAAAGATAATTCACTCGTGAGCTTCTGGGCCAGTATAAGCGGAGTTTTGTTGAAAATATGTTACGACTACCAAGAACGAGGTTGATAAAGACCGTAGGAATAGGGGGAGGAATAGGGCCTCTCGATCCTACGGGTAAAAGCCCTCAGGGGGACGGGGGGGGGCAGAGCAACTCGGGGCTGTAGCTTTGGGAAGGTAAAGGTGATAGTCCTTACGCTGGAAGTAGCATTGTCGCAGTGCCTTATCTACTGAAAGGCCAAGAGGGAGGCTCTTAAACAGTAAAGCTGCTAGTCGGGATTCTGGCTAGAGGAATGCTAAGGCCAAGGCCTTTAGGAGGGCGTCGGGGTGGAGAGGCTGATCTAGGCTTCATTTCCCGAAATGAGGTGGCTTGCCTCTCGCGCCTCACTGGAAGTACATTTTCCCAATGTGGAGAAGTAAGCAAGTTTAGGATATTTTAAAGAGCCTTTCCGGAAGATATTGAAAGCTTTACCCTCGCGCCCAGCCATTCTAGGTGTGGGTTCAACACCTCCACGCCAATCTGGCTGCGCCCTTAGGCTCCCTCCGCCCGCCTGCGGATGCTCGATCGGCGGCAGATCACGCTAGTCCGCCGGTACACGCAGCCAGGACTGAGACTTTGGTTGGTCTGGTATACACATCAGCAGGATGTGCGGCCCACTAACCTGGAAGTCTAGGCGGGCTAGGAAGCTACTATACACTTCATGAATGTAACAGACGGCAGCAGACGGGCATGCTTAGTGTTGTTGCGTCTGTCTCTCTCCCTTTCTCTCTTTTTCTCCCCCTCTCTCCCTTCCTCCCTCCCTGTCTCTCTCCCTCCCTGTCTGTCTCTTTCTCTCTCCCTCTCTCTCTCTCTCTCTCTCTCTCTCTCTCTCTCTCTCTCTCTCTCTCTCTCTCTCTCTCTCTCTCTCTCTCTCCCTCTCTCTCTCTCTCTCTCTCTCTCTCTCTCTCTCTCTCTCTCTCTCTCTCTCTCTCTCTCTCTCTCTCTCTCTCTCTCTCTCTCTCTCTATCCAGTCGTTGCTCCTCCAGAAAGACGCCTTAAACCTCCAGAGTACGATTAAAGCTCGGGCTGCAGAGTACGATTAAAGCTCGGGCGGTGGGTGCACTCGGTCAGCGGCCGATGCTTTAAGGGCGCGCCCAGCTGCCCGCTGTAGCGGTCGGCGTCTTTCGAAAGAGCGGCCGGCGACGCGTGCCTTTCGGCCGAGTCGCCAGCCCAGCGACCGACTGGCCGTGCATTACGTTCCAGTCCCGCCCCCCAGTAGACAGCTTCCTCGATGCGCATCGTAGCGGCCGACCCAAGGGAGTTACAGGCCGGCATTTCCGCTAGACCCACGCTCGCTTCCTCGACGGGCACCGTAGCGGCCGACCCGAGGGAGCTACAGGCCGGCATTTCCGCTAGACCCACGTTCGCCGGCGGTGGTGTTATTGCCGGCTGCCGCGGCTGGTTGCAAACCTGCTGTTCCCTACCGCGAGCGGCTGCGCCGCTCCAGCCGAAACTGTTCGGTTCGTCTTCGAACCCTGCATGGTCCACTCGTGCTCGAACGCGGCCAGCGCAACACCGTCCCCAATCGAACCGTCAGAGACTCGCCTTCGTGCTCAGAAAATTGTTTGAGTTTGATTCGCTGAGAGACTTTCGAGTGCCGGTTTCAAAAAAATAACGATAAATAGGATCGTTTGGCAGTCACTATTCGGTTGCGGAATCCGTCCACATCTAACGGGACGTCGGGGGGGGGGAACCATCTTCTCTTCCGGTACCCACAGACCCATCTCTCTTTCTGGTAACCGCAGACTCGTTTCACTTGCTGCCATTCACCTACCTGCCACTCTTCTCTCCATCCCTCGCATTTGCACCAGTGTTCGCTGAGTGTGTCTGTCTGACCTCAGTCGGATACTAATCAGCCTCGCAAGCAAGCATGCAGCTCACTTCGAATCTCCGCCAAAGACCCGTCGGCTAATGGAAGACGTCGCCTCGGCACGCGACCCGTTGCGATTTAATGGCCGCTTCGGGAAACGCATCCGAGCAGCGCTGCGATTCGGAGGAAGCCTGCGGTGTGCACCCGGCGCCGGGTGTGCGGTGCGACAGCCGATATCGCCTCAGAGTGCACGCACAAACATCTAGCACGTCAGTCAGTGGCGCGGTACGGCATAGCGGAGCGCTCCGTCGCCAGCTGGCGGCCGTCCGGATGCGGGCTCGCAGAGCACACAGCGAAGCGTGTGGTGTGTGGCATCAAGCATCGGAAGCATTGCCAGCTCCTATGCGGGCCTCTTGCAAAACAAAGCTTTTCAAAAGACCTCCCCGCGTAAAGGCAACCGATTAAGGCTGACGGGCCACCCTCTTTTGGCGACCCTTTCGGCGACCCACTTTCGGCGAACTCGCTCTCTCGCCCTCTCCTCTCTCTCTCACACACACACCACACACACACACACACACACACACACACACACACACACACACATTCACACCACATATATATATATATATATATATATATATATATATATATATATATATATATATATATATATAATATTATATATACATGCATATATATATATATATATATATATATTTATATATAGGGAGAGAGAGAGAGAAAGAGTCAAGAGACCTGAATTACAAGTCATCGCTAGTGCCGTACTGAAAAGAACTTAGTCTGAGACGCCGCCCGCAGCTGCACTATCAAAGCGGCGCTCGGCTCAGCCAGCTCACCTTGCCGAGACACGTTGAGCCAGTCTTTGTTGCACAGTCCATATATGCCGAAGGCGAACGCCACGGGCACCGCGCACGAGCCGGCGATCCTCGCCGGCCGATACGTGACGAACTCCTTGTGCTGAGCGTGCTCGTCCAGCTGGCGCGACGCCTTCTTCTCGCCGCCGATGCCGCCGCCGACCATGGCGTACGCGGGGTCGTTGGTCGCTCGACGGCTGGTGCGCTCAGCTCGGTACTCACTGCTGCCCTCACGCTTCACTGCTGCCCTCACGGCGGGCCTCGCCCCTCCCGCCCGTTCGAGCTGGCTGCGGTCGATCCGGCGGCGGCGGCCTCCTCGGAGCGCCCGCGCGCTCGCGCGCGGGCGCGCGCGCGTGCGGGACGCCGGCGGCGAGCTCACGACCTAGCCAGAAGCTGCGAGCCAGCGAGTGCGTCGCCGCAGCCGCAGGGCGGGCGTGTCGCCGCCGCAGGGCGTGCGTCCAGGGCACGCACTCGCGACGAGTCCGTAGCAGCCCAAGGCGACGCGAGCCTCTACTCGCTGCTCGGGCTGCTCTAACCGATTTTTAGACTCGGCTCTCGCCCGCCGGATCGATAGCGCAATCGACGTTTCAGCTAATTAGCCGAGAGTGCACGCGCGACGCTCGATGCGTCCCGTCGATATTGCGTTTACGAAGGACTTCGCATTGCTCGCGGCGGCCGTCGGCCAAAGGTAGCTTCCGAGACCGACCGCCTAGCCGGTGGCCGCGAATCGCGTGCGACCCTAAATTGAAGGTTGAAGTCGATGCGTCCAGCCTCTGTACAGCGCTCGCGCCTGAGCGGCCAGTGCTCCCACGAACCTTGGGTCGGGGGGGGGGAGCTATTCTTGGTACCGACGGCTCGCCCACGTATTAGCGTGGCGGCGGCGCTGCCGTAATTAGGGGGGACGGCCAGAATGCCGCACCCACTTTTGATATGACGGGACCCGCGCGGCAGAGAAAGGCCTACGTGGTTAGTTTGCTCAGCGGACGCCGGCTCGACGCACCGAGGCAGCGCATTGATCTATCGCCGCCCGAACTCGACTCATTGAGCCGCCGCTGTCGGCGATCGCCTCGTGCACCTGGAGCCGTCAAATTATAGGTACCTCTATTCATGCACCCCGTGGTAAAACGGGACCGTCTACCACGTGACTCTCGGTGCCGCTGCCGCTGCGTCGCTCGGCTCGGCGGTGCCGCGACAACGCTCGGACGCGGCTCGTCACTGTTGGTTTATGCGTCGTGACACGTTTCGCGATCAGAGCTGGTTAGAGCTCTTCAGAGGGGGTCTGTTGGGCTAAATATCCGGAAGCTCCGGACAGCGAAAATTCCCGCCCCATCGCAACTTAGCGACAGACAGCAGACGGACGCGGCCTCTTCGCTTGGTGGTCAAGTATGGCAACGGTCGGAGACCTAGTGCGCCTGGACGCATGCAAAGCCAGAGACCCCCCCCCCAACTCGCCTGAAGGCGGCGGCGGCGGCCTTCCGCTAGCCTCCTGCCCAGCTCTTTCACCCGACTCGGACGTCTCGGTAAAGTTCAAGGTCTTGTAGCAGCCGTGGCTATCCGACGGCACGCAAGAAAATTAGCCCGTCGCCGACTTGAGTTCCGGAAAACGAGGTGACTTTTCGTTGACTATGTCGCTGCTCCCGGTCTGCCGGAGTGGCCCTACGCTAGCTAACGGACACTTAAACTGCGAGGGCTAACGACGTTACGTTACGGACGTTGCTTTGCTTTGCCGTGCATTCGCCAGCGGTAGCATTTCGAAAAGAGTTTGCCTGCTGAGCACGGTTAGACTTTCTTTCACTCTTTCATTCCCATGCAGTACTTGAATTGCCTCACCTCGGCTTCTGACGGTATCGCATACGTTTGATCAATTGGTTGGCCATAGTTGCACTGTGCATTTGCAATTAGTTCAATGCCGAGCATTTGCAATTAGTTCAATACGCGCAATAACTTGAGCAGGCGATCAAAGCGTTGTAGAGTAGATCAAATCAGCCTAAGCAGCAGCAGCAGCAGTGTGAGCGCCGCTGGTGGCTCCACATCCGCCGGTGTGCAGCGCTAGATGCCACTGAGAATGGATCTCGATCGCACCATTCGTTTCGGCAGACGACCTTTTCACTGCAACCTTAAAGCGCTTCGCTATCGCTCTCTGAGACAAGAAAATCGCTCTAGAATGCGATGCAGAGGGCAAAATGCCCCAAAAAATAAACGGACTTTGACACTGCGTTGATTGAAATATTCTTGGCGGTTCATTGGATCAGACGAGTTCTTTATTGTTCTCTTCACAGCGAGAGGCAAAGCATCGAGTGTGTGAGGCTTCCTTTCCTTGCATTGACAGCCCTTTAAACTTCCGGCTCAGTTTGCGAAGAAATCGATATGGCTACCTGCTTGAAGCACTCTCCCTCGCGCTTTTTAATTGTTGGCTATTGAGCCACTTGTAAAAACACAGCCTCATAATTCGCCTCTGCTTCGATACTGGGCGTGATCCTTCTTGGCATGCGATCCAGCAGAATACATGCTTTGAGCTGATCTGTTGCTGGCTAGAGAAAAGATCTGCAATTGTATTGATGTACTTTCGTGGGCTTTTTTGGACTACTACCAAAGCGGGCGTTAGACTGCTAAAATTTTCCGTAGTACACTCCAAACCCGAGATTGGCTTGTGCACCGTTTTTTGATCGGATTAGTCTCAGGCAGCACAGAATATTTTATGTGAACGCGCTGGAATAAAAGAATAGCTCAGTTAATGAATTAAGTGGTAGCAACATACGGCCCGAAATAAAGTGTCACACTCGCCAATAGGAACGAGAATACTGCATTGTTGCATCAGAACTGCCAGAGTGAGTCTCACAGCTAAGAATGCTCTAACCAAGCATTGCGAAATCCGAAAGTCTTATAGTCAAGGCAAAGACAACAGATTATATAACTGTAATAAACGCACCTCAAAATTAGGGGAAACGGAATGCGGTTGAATTTCGTGGATTAAAGGCCAGAGAAGTGGCTATATTTAGCAGAGTCAATATAGGTCTGCTGGCATTATTGGGCAGTCTGACTACAACAGCTATAGTCCTGAGCAGAGAGGACCCGGGAGCAAATATAGTATGCTATCCGAGCTGGTAAGGTAAGCGTTTTGTTGTACTGGAGAGACCGAGACACGGGAAGAGAAAGAGAGAGAGAAACCATGAGAGAGAGAGAGAGAGAGAGAGAGAGAGAGAGAGAGAGAGAAAGAGAGGCCACATGTGATGACTTACCTCAATAGTGGTCTCTCAAAATACGTTTTTCAAAAATCAAGTGTTTCGATGGCCACATTAATAAACTTTGCGAGTGCTAATCTCGTGTTCTTGCTGCACGCTCACCTTTTGTGGGTCAGTTCAGTTATTTCTCATTTAGTGGGAAAATTATGACAGCATTCAGGACTTAATGTCACGGAGTATGTGATTTTCTTGCTAGGCTATTTAGTCATTATTAGCCAAAAATAACTTGTTGCTTTTCAGAAAACAATCTCCTAAGTTTTCAATTGTGAATACCTTTAGATCACTCATCGCAGAAGCTGCTGAAAGGAAGTTTACAAAAGCACATTTTGTCCGACGAAGAAGCGTGGCCTTATCAAATTTAGCAAGGTTGTGATTGTCACAGCTTAACTTCACGATCTAGATCTCGCACTGTGCTCCGCAAGCGATATTTGTGGACGAGAGCGGAATCAGTAATGTATTACGAGCAGCAAAACAGTCGCATGCTGTCTCAAGCACCGTGTCTAGGGCTGTAGAGGTGATAGAAAATAAGGGCCGTTAAGCTTGATCAACGAAGAAAATGGCTTTGGAGCTTGATCAACGAGAAAAAAAGATCGGAAATTCACGGCACCTAGTGTTAAAGCATATATGAATGACAGGGATGTACTCACCCTTATCAGCCATGATGTCCCATGCTTTACAGCCCTCCTCGAAAAAAGGTGTGAAGCTCGTAACGTTTGCAGAGCAGTTATACCACAGTCCATGTAATTCTATTCTTTCAAGAGTTCGCTCTGAAATTACATTGAAATGCCCTTTCTCCCGATTCGCCACCGTCAAGCCACAATGCAACCAAACGGCAGTCAAAGTCCTCCCGCCACAGAGCTTACTCGCCCTTTATAGTCTGGCCTTTTAAAACAAGGGTGACTTAGTGTGACTTTTCCTTATATATGCGTTTATATTCTGTCGAACTATTTTTCCTTATAGCATAAGCCCTTGGTGTCGCTGGCTAATCTTTTAATAAGCTCTATTAAACGTGTTGCCTTTAATTGCACGTACCTGCATATTAAGCAGTAATTGAGATTCTAAATTTCATTTGTGACATTTTTGAAATCATGTGTAACCTAAATATTTTAAATCGTGGCTACTCCTTGAGTGAATAATCAAATGACGTGCGGTTATTACATTTACGCACACCCTTTGTTCTGCATAACAGTCCAAAATGTGCTGAATCTTTCTTCAAACTCTTACTTATTGTATTCCAAGTTGCTTACTATAGAAATATTCGGGTGCATGAGCCGGTTACACGACTTGTTACTGATCCTAGCTTTCCTAGGATAATTCGCATAGGTACTCTCCGTTTTGACTGCTCGGTTAACAATGTGTGAGCTGGTTTGACTCGCACCTCTGGTCTAAATGGCTTCGGATTCAATTCCCGAGAATGACGCAGCATATTTTTCTTTCTTTCTAGACCTGCGACGTATCATTACAAGTTTTGTGCGGTAAGAATCCCGCTGACGGTTCAGCTAACATTTTATCTGTTCTTGCTCCCTTTATTCCCACACGGCAATTATATGGCAAGCCTCCCTGAAAGAGTAAATTGACGATCAAATCCGTGGCTTTATCGTGAGTATCCATCTGCCCTAATAATTCATTACTTAGCGTCACACTCGCAAGTAATGCATTGCCCTTCACGATATGGATGTGACCGTATTCAATCTCAACAGTCCTCTCACTGGAAAGATCCGGCACATTAAACATTTTTAGGTTGAGACGCCTAGCGGCCCATTTGGTAATTGTTTTGCACAAAAATTAAGACAACACGTTGCAACAATTAGTTCACTAGACGACATTTAGTACGCAAATAGACAGCAAATTATTCCTAACCAGATAGACCAGTCGCTGATTTTCATCGCTCATTTCATAAGCAACGTACCTCCCTTACAAGTAGCGTTATCGCGGTGAAAATATTCCATGGAAAAATGCTCTGATTGACGAGGAGACACTTGGAAACAATATTGTGACACGGGCAAAATAGTTTACTAGAATTTTTGTGGTGCACGTGCAAGGAAGAGAAGTCATGCACTGACCTGACTTAAATTCTTAGGCTCTGAATTACGCCAGCGCAATATATACTGTGTATAAAAGCTACTTACCTAACTGCTGTGACCAGCTCAAATTACCTCTTCCTCTCGATGTTATTTTAGTATAAGCGACAAATCTAACTAATGGGTGCATGGTCAGCTCAGAATATTTGAAAACCTGATTCAAATTACCAATTTCGTGATGTTGCTTAGCCGGCCTGTGGTGATCTCGAGTATTGTGATGAGGCTGCACCAGGTGATGCTCGGAAAGGAGAGAGACATTTGCTGCCTTAGTAGACGTCGGAGGAGCCGTTACTGTTGCAGCCGTAGCAGAAAGGCTCCCAAAAACTGTGGAGTGAGTGTCTGTGAGGATAAAAATGCTTAGTTTTACAAACAGTAATACTTTTAGGTCAAAGTTAGAAAAATAGTCAAACGGAGTTTAAAACAAATCTACAACCCCGAAACGCACACGGTGGCATTCAAGCAATGTTAGCGTAGAGCTACAACAGCAGTGCATTATTAGCCAAGCCGTGGCGAAGCTTCTCTCTATATTCGGAACACGTCTAGGCAAAACCTCGCGGCCACGAGGTAAACCAAGTGCTCCTGCTTCTCATGAGCCTGCTAATTATGCAATAAAAGATGTAAATGCTAGAAGAAAGGAGCAGCTAGTTGGTACCCGTGGAATGCTGAAACAATTGAAACATACATTCTAAGGAATTGCTCGGTCAAAGATTCAGGCCGAACATGCTCAGCAGAATTAAGCACAAACCACCACATAAGGCCGTTGCTACCAAGACTGTTTCAGGGAGATAGCTAATCTAAGCTGTAAGTCAGCTCACCAGGCCTGAATGCAATACGCAAAATTTCATTTCGTAGTTTATTAAATTCCGGTATGTTTACAATGGACTTATAATGAACTATTGAAGATGATTACCAATTTTATGTCCTAGTGGGATTTAGACAAGCCCTGAGCAACTTATTCCTAATTCAAACACTTATAGTGAACTAATGAAGGTGATACCAATTTTATGTCCTAGTGCTTCGAGGATGCTGCAGTATGAGTATGTTGAGCACAGCACAACTGTTCCGGCAATCTGTGAAGCACACTCAATTTTTTTTCTACCCAGTGCAGTGATTTATCTGTGCGCTCGGCGACACAATCAACGTATGCAGCTCCATAATGCAGGCTAAATGTGCCCTTAGCCAGGGCTTCGCAAAATGTTTGCGATCGGCTAAATTTCCTAACGTGGAGCTCGAATATTCACCTCTTTCGGGGTTTTTTCTTCGACTGCATTTCGGTGGTGGTGATCGATTAAGTATGCAGGCCTTTTCCTACCGGGTCTGCAGCTATCGAGGCTCATCTTCTACAGCTATATACAATGGAGACTGTTAATTTGGCTACTAATAAATTTTACTTTCAGGTGTTCACCTTTTTAATCGGCTTTTCAGATGATGGTTGCAAGATGAAGACCTTCCCGAGAAGCTAGGTCTTGATTATAAAGGGCTAATAATATAAGGTCAGGAGACAAACTATAATGCCAAAATAGATGACCTGCTGCACCGGTTTGCCAATAGCAGCTTCTGGGACCCCTGAACAAGTGAAGTTGACGAAGCAAGCTATTTGCATGAACGGTTCATGAATGAATGATTGCACGATGAACTATTTTCCTTGCTTTATAATAAGTGTACGAATTAGATTGTTTGTGTATCATTTTCAATATAGGTGGTAATTTCTAACGCTATCTCAAGCTAAAAAAGAGCAACAGTAGCAAAGGGCAGGCTACGCCACGTCAAGGGCGGGACAGCGTACAGCGGTCTCGCCGTTAGACCACACAGTGAAGAGTCATATTTAATTGACACGGCTACAAAACGCTCCTTGAAAACAGAAGATGCATTTCGCTACATCGATGGGCAATAATCGAGACGAAAGAGCGAAAACAAACGCCGTCAAAGAGTCTGGTGAGATGTGCGAGGCCCACAAAACATACTTAAGCGAGTCTGTCGGGGATTTAGACAAGCCCTGGGCAACTTATTCCTAATATAAACACTTATAGTGAACTATTGAAGGTGAGGTGAACAGGCGGTGCTCGCAAATGGAATTTATTGAACAACATTTGGTAATACGTGAAATTTCATTTCGTAGTTTAATAAATTTCGGTAGGTTTACAGGCTGTTAGATGGAATAAAAGAGAGCTACGGAGTTATGAGTTTGCTATCCCACTAAATGGCGACTGACCACTCAAGCAACTGCTTTTTATTCAAGATGGAGTCTTCCAGAATTCGAACTGGAAAGAGCGAGCCTCCAATCATGTACCCACACATTACTTTTGATACTGCCCACTAACACTACAGCAGCCCCCAATAGTCCGTACAGGAATTAGCCATCTTCAGGAGACAGCAACTAGTCAGAAAACGAGGAAGATACTTCATATCCATTCTAACGGATTCAGACCAATTAATTCTAATTACACAGGTGCTGCAGATGAGAGAAAGCCATACTTCCTCCACCAGAAATTCCTCAAATATGTAATTAGAGACCCTGGTCTAACCAATCCAATACTGAGCTTTTGACAGGTTGGCTCAAGAATCGGAATTTAATGAATGAAACTGAAAGCCACCAATCAGAGAACTCGACAACAACTTACAACTCCTTTAGTTGGGGAGATGGGCTGTACTTCTGCAACAACATGGCCAGTCTATTTGAAGCTATAGAAATAACCTGCAACCCGAGTGAACAGCGCCTATTCGTAGGCAGTTCATTAAGGAGCCTCAAAGCCGTGCTGCTTCATAACGGGAATAAGTATCAGTCTCTCCCTCTGATACGTACTATCCATCTCAGGTACGCTTTTAATTTGGACTATACTAGTGTCAATATGTTACTGAGTGCCTTGAAGTGCAGTAACTATGGCTACAAGGTCATTGAATTTATCAAAATGGTGCAATTCATGATGAGCCTCCGAGCTGGTTTCGCTAGGTTTCGTTGTTTTCTTTTCCGACGGGGCTTCCAGTGCACTGAGGCACGCCGTCACAAAAGGGACAGCCACAGAGGACAGAGTTCTCAAAAAAAAAGAAGAGCATCAAACGGTAGCCGCTGGTAGACCATCAGAAGGTGATAGTGCCACCACTGCCTCGTCAACACCTTGTCACGGCTCTAGACACTGAGTCGGACGTTTTTAAGTAATACCTCTATATCAATCCATAGCTAACGGAAGCAAAGGTCAAAGCTGTTGTCGGATCACAGATAAAAAAATATCACAAGAGTGAGTGGAGTTCGCCAAGAAGTTGAACAGGACGGTGAAAGTGGTTCGGAACATTTTCGTTTTAGTGATTCACTGCTTTCTGGGCAATCACAAGGCTGAAAGCTATCGGTAACTGGCTTGGGCTCGTAGAAAGAATTATTTCAAAATTCCATGCAGAATTTACCTCAGTCAACATCAGATAGAATATGTTAGCCTATTCAGAGGACCTAGGTGAGTTCTTCACCAGGATATATTAAACTTTTGAACATAGTTACTTCTTATTCCTCTGAAAGACAGAAAATGGGCATGGCCCCTAGCAACTTTCTTTGTGAATAGGACAATGATTAAATTGAAATTAATCAATTTCTGATGAGAAAACCAATACATTCTTATCTGGTGGTTCACATGAGTTAGAAAGAACAGCAAATAAGTCAAAGTTAAAATGCATTTACTCTGAAATCCTATTCAGGTGACCACTCAAAAGGGCTACGAAATGAGTCAATATTTTACACGTGGAGCTAAACTGGAAATCACTTTTACGAATTAACACCCTGAGGAATAGGTCTCAATCGTATTTTCGCTATGCTGCTTTTGGTAACAACAACGCTCAAAAGTTTAATATATCCTGGTGAAGAACTCACCTAGGTCCTCTGAATAGGCTAAAATTTTCTACCTGATGTTGACTGAGGTAAATTCTGCATGGAATTTTGAAATAATTCTTTCTACGAGCCCAAGCCAGTTACCGATAGCTTTCAGCCTTGTGATTGCCCAGAAAGCAGTGAATCACTAAAACGAAAATGTTCCGAACCACTTTCACCGTCCTGTTCAACTTCTTGGCGAACTCCACTCACTCTTGTGATATTTTTTTTATCTGTGATCCGACAACAGCTTTGACCTTTGCTTCCGTTAGCTATGGATTGATATAGAGGTATTACTTAAAAACGTCCGACTCAGTGTCTAGAGCCGTGACAAGGTGTTGACGAGGCAGTGGTGGCACTATCACCTTCTGATGGTCTACCAGCGGCTACCGTTTGATGCTCTTCTTTCTTTTTGAGAACTCTGTCCTCTGTGGCTGTCCCTTTTGTGACGGCGTGCCTCAGTGCACTGGAAGCCCCGTCGGAAAAGAAAACAACGAAACCTAGCGAAACCAGCTCGGAGGCTCATCATGAATTGCACCATTTCGATGTATTTAATGACCTTGTTGTAACATAAGGTACTCAGTAACATCTTGACACTGGCAAAGTCCAAATTGAGAAGTAAAACTTACTGCTCAGGGATTAAGCATGTGTTAAATAGTGTAGTAAATAGCAGGTACGCTTTTAATCGGCTTGTAGGCATGCTGACTAAAGATGTTCCAGACAATGACCTGACCCCTCAGACATTCCCCCTCAAGTCTGCAACATCGATGTGCTTGAAGGTAAAGCCAAATATTCTAGAATCTCTTCTGCCAAGCTATGTTTCGGTACCTGTGTAAGTAATTGCTCGTTTATGCGTTTTGGTTGGTGAAAGGGATGTTTCTTGACATCTCGAGTTATTAAAATTAAAATAAAAAGGCTGAAAAACCGAAGCAAGCACTTCACAGATTCTTAATAGAGACGCGAGGCTGCAGCTCCTTATTTAGTACAATCTGTGTTTAAATGGCTGTGTGGTTGAAAACAGGTTGAACAGTGGTCTACCTAGGTAGTTATCCAAAAATGGACTCTGAACACATTTCAAGCTAGGAACTGCTTGCTAAAAAGTCTGAACTGAAAAAGTATATCTCGGATCGTTGAGTCATGATTCCAGAGCAATTCATTTAGTCAGACGGTCCCGCCAGTCATTAAGCGAATAATGTCCGTAAGCCTATTATAGGAGTGCCCTATAAAAAGCTGCATCCAATATGATTATAATGCGTAAGCATATCGCTGCCTCCCGCTACCGTGGCATAGGCTATTCCTTATTTTATTAGTAGGAAGAAAGTTTACGCCTTCATAAAGTGAGCTTTCTCCATAGATACATTCGACACAGATCGCCATTTACGCGACAGCCGATACGCGCATGACAGCTAAGAAAAAGATTCTAGACGAAAGAGGTACCCAGACATAGATATATGCACAGAGAAGGCATAGAAACAAGATACTCTCGAAGGTCAGCGTACCTAGCGTGTGCTCGTTGTAGTAGTAGAGAACGAGCCATCGGGTGCTGAACACTGGCGGTACGGCCATAAGCAGAGCGCTTACAGCGAGCAGCACGCCCACTGGTCGCAGCATCGTGAACATCCAATGGTCCCAAAACGTATGTAAGAGCTTTAGCTGATCATCCGTATAGCCTTCGGTAACGTCCAAGGCTTGATTAATAGCCATGTGTGCTACAGAGAAGGGTCACAGTGGAAAATCCATGCACAGCAATAGTTACACTTTGCGTTGCTTGCCTTCAAACAGCATGTCTGCATCTTGCTAGTGCACAAGCAGTGGCCATCTCGTGGGGAAAAAACTGTGCATTAGGCCAAAGAGTTCGAGCATGTCAGCTCGCAAGCCACGCGTTTTGCGTATTGAGGAGAGCATCTATGGCTTCGTGTCTTAGGAAGCCCACGCTGAGCTAGCCCGACAGTGGCGTTGGGGCCGTAGTTCTTATAAATATCCAGTGATAGATTAGACATGCTAGTTGGGCCTTTACGTCGCTGTGCGCGGAATTTCCGCTTCACATTGATGCTGTCAACCATACCGAGCTGTATTTCTACCGAGATGCATTGACATAATAATGACATAAGAAACCTTATGCAGCATTGACGAGATGCATAGACAGTAACTGCAACGAGAAAAAAAGGGCCTTACCTAATCGCACTACATTTGTTTACTTTTATCTGTTTTATGGCTTATATGTTCGCCCCTGTCATTTACATCAACGATCATTTCGAATTTTATTAAAATTTTCGGACTCTGCCCTTTCCCTAGAACGGGTAATCCGGACCGTCTTCATTAGCACTTACCAATTCATGCGATTGTCAATGTGAATTCGGTGACAGTCAAATTAATTAACCTGTGGTGTTTCTTAGAGGGAGGAACATAACAGGCCATATGTATTTCAAGCTAGGAACTGCTAAAAGGGACACTATAGATGATATCACGGGCAACTTGCTATAGCAGCTTACTACTCGCTGCTGGAGTCAATTTAGCAGGACAGTATTTGCATTTTAAAGCGTGAATAACTTTGTAAATACCATCACCACCAAGGTATAGGCTCTCAAAACTCTGGCGGGCCCTATACAAAATGGCTCCTTGAATGCGAGCCGAGCGATTTGACTCTCCTCAAACTACAAACGACCTTATGAAGGGCTAGTAGGAAAGAATACCCCCCAAGGAATATCCTGGCATCAAACTTCCTTCACTTTCAGCGTCTGCGCAACAGCAGAGACTTTCTCGCAAAGCATATGGGCGTGATCTAGTGAGATGAGCACTCTTTGGAAGCTGGAATGTCAATTTCGCCAAATGATCTTTTAATTCATGGGCACGAGCAGTAGAACATCTCCGCGCAGATCGGCTTGCCCTGCTCGTTTGCTCCCCATTTTCAAAAAATCGCAAGATACAGACGCGAATAGTATGTTTGAAATTGTTGGTATGCAAGCGGTTGTTCTTTAGTTGAGCTCTTCTACCCGGCAGACTCTAAAAAAATGCAAGTTCACCATGAACGGCGTATTGCTACCAGGTCGGTACTAGTTTTTGTGCCCCTCTCAATGGACGCACTGAGGCTGTAAGCCGACGGCGGTCGCTCCTCTGACGCACATTGGCCCCTCTGCGAGTTATTTTTGCCACCTTACTCCTGGTTGGTTTACGCCGCGTGTGCTAGAGCACCGGTAAAAACGGTAAATTGCACTCTAAAGTGGTAAGATGACCAAAAATGTGGTAAGATGACCAAAAATAGTCCTCTGTTGCTATATAAACTTTGCTGTGTAATCGTTGGACCTTTACTTTCTACTTTTTCAGAGCAGTGCAGACGCGAACAAGGGCTTACGGACGGTTTGTGGGACTTTAAACGGTCCCGTGGGTACGGCATGAAAAAAGCCGAGTCGAGCCTCCTCAATTCAAAGCTACAGCTGTTCAAATCCCTATCCTTTTGCCGACAACAACCCCTGAGCCCTTCGCTTGCTTTCCGGTAGCCACGTCCCCGAGCAGCTACCAGGTTGTGGTCTCCCAGAATTCGAGAGGGCGGCTCTAAAGGCTGGTCGCGAGTCGCGCCCCATCGCGCCAAAGTCTTCAGGTCTGCAACTAAAAATCCGATACGCAGCTTCAGACCCTCCGAAAATTTCGAATCGATTTTTTTTTTTTGCTGGAACGCAGTGCTGTGCCGCAGTGCCGCGCGGTGCTTCCGCCTTCGACCTTCGATGCTAAGCATCGACGCTTCTATCAGGAGATACGTGACAAACTTTTAATGGAAGACTTACGGGCACGCGTGGTACTGCCGAGCGAGCTCCCTTCAGGGCGCAGTTTCTAGCTTGGTAAACTAGGATGCTCGTCATTTTTTTAGACAGCGTCTAGGGAGGCTTACGGGTGGAGTTCTTTCGTTGCTCCATTTGCAGCAAATTTAAAGCACCTAGAAAGAGATTGAATTCTCTGAGGGTGCTATATCAAGTGCATTATTATTATTATTATTATTATTATTATTATTATTGCTGAGATTCAGACTCTACCATTGTAAAAGGGCTAACGAGCCTGTCCGGGCGCTCCTAATGCGTCAAGAATCAGTTAATGATCCTGAAAGAGGCGACCACTTGTTAAAGAAGCGACCAATTTTTAATAACAACGTGGCTAAATAGGCCTGCCAGGCGGCGCACCTCACACGCTCAGCTGCATGCTCTATGTCCACAAGTAGGAGAGCGCACCTCACACGCTCAGCTGCATGCTCTATGTCCACAAGTAGGAGAAGGATTCCACGCAATCTTTCGAGCCGCGAGCCTCCTGCACTCAAATTACCGGTTGGCTGCTTCGGGTGGGGGCGGGCATTCGCTTCAAGAGTCCTCCTACTAAAGAATTACTAGAAAACTTGCCTTTTCAAATCAAGCTGGTAGGTTGGTGAAGTTCAGTGGTCGTACGGATACTATCCAAAGAAGTCACGCGAGGTCTTGAACATTCGGCCACGTCGGATCTGTTTATTCCAGCCCGGGACCGCTCCTGCGTGGGCCTGAAATCTGCAACCTCCATTTAGCCTTCAGCCCCGGCCCTTCTCCGAATATCCATTAGCCCTTTGCGAGTGAGTGTATTGCAGTTTAGAGAGCAACCCAAGAAGTATTTCGGCCACGTGGGCATGAGGACAAAGGGGACAGACGCCCGTATTGTAGGAAAATCGCCTCCGGTATTTGAATTGAAGAACATAAATTCACAATTTCAAAATACAGAGCGACCGCAGAGCTTCTACGACAGAAAGCTGAGTACCGTGGGAATTTCGCCTCGAGCAGCCGAGAATCACGCCGCGTCTGCGTCACCGGTCTAGCGCTCATACCGGTCTCAGCTAGCGCGTTCACTGGGCACCAAGCCTCGCCTTTCATTCTCCACTCGCGCTCACGAGCCTAAGACCGACGCACTGACTGATTGCAGTTGTGCTTTCTAAATTTCAATTGGGCCTCGTAATGAAACCGCTGGATCTTCTGAGGACAGTGGGCGGGGATCTCACCCGCTGCTCGACGTTCACCCGTATTAACAGGTGGGGATAACTCTAGCAAGTGCCCATGTAAGCTATGCTCGACGTCCCTGGATGACTGAATGACTGAATGAGTGTCTGTGGCCTTGAGCGGCGTTGCACTTAAAGCAGTAATGCAAAATAGTAGACGATCGAAAGATGTCGACGATCGGCCAGCCGTGGGCCTGAGCGCTGAAAAGCTCCACCTCGAGCAGAAAACCATCCTCCAAGCTCCAGCATATCAGCCTAGTGCTCTCCTTGCTTTACCTCTAAGGTTGCCTGAGAGAAAGACATTTCAGCATCGCCATCATTTGGGCTAATGATTTTTTTCCGGCATCGTGGACTTAAATTCTGAGTAAGATTTAGTTTATTAATTGCCGCAGCCAACTCCCAGCGTTGAACAGTGCGCGCATAAGATTGTCGCAAGTATGGAACCGATACCAGCAGCAGTGGATCTGAATTCTCTTCCCAAGAGGCCGTGTGTGTGCATTGAGAACCAAGAAAGGCTACGAATCGGCACTAGTGGAACCCCGCAGGCAGGCAATCGATATGCTAATGAGACCGTGCCTGCTCACTTTGTATAAAGGACACGGACGAACGCCTGAGATTCATATTAAGCCAGAGCTCGTCGATCCGAGTCACACCGATCATTACTCCCGATCTTACAGTCGGAGTCGGTGATTAAGCCCACATGTCAAGCATTACCGTTACAGTGACGTTCTCACCATGATTTCTACCTACGATGTAGTTAATTACCTGTACGAGGGCTGTAATGGGCATGCTGCTGCAGCGGTCACAGGTTATTTTACAAAATACTAGCTGATTTAGCGGCCTCATTTATATAGCGGCAGAGGAGCCTTAACTCGCTGTCACTACTGCTTGCAGCTGGAAATCTAGGATTGGCCACTGCAGGATTCGAATCTACGACCCTCGCTCGTGAATAGGTCCAGTCAAAAGTCGTAGCACGCTCAATCTAAACTACCCAATCAATTGACGATAATTCCTTTTCTCAGAGACTTTCCATTATCTTGCTAATGCCATACTAGCTGCATCCATAGGAACCATATTAACTTGCCTAAATCGGTATCCCGTTCTAGCCAATAAAAAAAGGAGCGACCATAACTGCGGTATGTGAGAGCGCGCCGCCAGCGGGTCCATCGATTGAGCGAGCTAGCGTCGTGCAGGCTCAGCTTGACGCGTGTGCGCGCGCGCGCGTGCGTGCGTGCGTGCCTCGAGCCACTCCTAGCAGTGAAGCCTATCAAGGCTCTTGAAACGGATAAATTTGCACATCTCGCTACTTTCCAGCGTAAAAAAAAAAGTGAAAGAACGGAGCAGCTGCCCAGTGAATGCAGCCGCAGTCGGTGTCAAGTGCCGCGCGCTAGTCACCTCCTTTTCCTTTGGCCTTGTTTTTTCCGTCTGAAAGTAGCTAAGAGATGTTGACTCGAGCAATTTCTCCGTTGCTACGCTCTCTGAACGAGGAGCTGGGAGCTTACCTTTCCTATTCTTCTTCTCGGGCTCCTGCGAATCGCGCAGCGCGGCCGCCGTGGCCCGAGCGAGTGGCGACGTGCTGTCCTCGGCGAGAAGCTTCTGTATGTGGTTTCCGTGCAGGAAACCGAGGCTCTCCTTCCTGGCTTTGATTATTACCGCCATGTTTACTTTGCATTTAGCTGTAAACGGGTGTTAGCAATAGAAGCAAGTCACTTCGCTTTCCTCGTTAAGCTCGCGAAAGCAGGCCGCAGCTGGGCTGCCACAGCTATTCTGAGTTCAAACGTCCCAGGGCTAGCTTTCTTTTCTACAGCCACAGCAATGCTTATCCGACGAAAATCAGAAATAAACCACTACAGCGATTTGCAATGCTGAACTCATATTTCACATTTTATGTTGATTCACTCAGTTTTGTCTGAGTTATGGGATTTACAAGGTACAAAACTACACTATAAATAAAGCTGTCTGAAAGTAATAAATGTGTACTTCAACAAGTTGTAAATGATTGCCATGATCTACCAAGGTTCAAAGAGTTGGGATACAAGCTAAATGTATGCTCTTTCCGGTTTACCTCCAGGTTCGATATGATTTGTATAAAAAAGCTTTTGTGTTTAAATTTTCAAAGATTTCGATTTAACTTCAATCATGTATATCTTTAGAACCCTAGGTACCCTAAGCAAATATTCGTTTTTGGGTTTTTCAGTATTTTTATTAAATTAATCTTTTACGTAATCATCGCCAGGACCATAAGTATTAAGAAAAAAGCAGCAAATGTCACTCATACCGCTTATTTTACAAAAATTCTTTTTAAGAGACAATCTTTTAAATTTGCTATAAAGGTTCCTAAAGTCTGTTGCGTGGCTGTAGGCCTAGATGAATAATAATAACAATACAGTTGTCTAGCGCCCGCAGAGAACTGAACCTCTTTCTAGGCACTCTGCAGATGCTGTAAAGAAATCATTGCAAAATTATTAGTGGTAACATTCTTAATGTTATCAAGCACAATATTGTTAGATGTGACATGTACAGGGTCAACACGAAGACATGGTTAGTAGCTGCAGGCACAGTGTCAGCACGAATAAGCACCCTATAGACGAATTGCAAGGACCCGCTAAATGTTTCAGTAAACATGTGTTTGAGAGCCCGAGATAAAATAGCTCAGTTTTATTTTGCCACCGTTAACTTTAAACCTTGAACCAATCTGTACACTAGGCAGCGTTTGATCCCGCTTACATAAACGCTGCACGCGGTCAAAGATACAATTGTGTGTTCACATGTCAAACTTTTCGCGAAGACAGACCTACATCCACTACACGGAACAATACAAAACTACGAGTTTAATTGTCTATTTACTGCTCTCGGGGATTCGGCAAGTTATTTGCGGTGAACGTCATCTTATTATGATAGAAACGACCAATCCTCAAGAATTTGGCTATACCCCATGGCTACGTTTGCCCCTAGCCTCAAATGACTGAAAAGATCGCCTGCACGTGTAAGCATTTAAAAATAGCTGAGCTGGTAAGATTCAGACGCCTTGGACTTACAATCTTTTTAAACGGGCTTTGAAATGATCTCTTTCATTGCATTTAGGAAACATTATTCAGAAAATTAGTGGCCACTCCGGTTTTGATGGCTTTTGCAGCTTCTGCTGCTGCTACTTGTGCTGCAGCCTATCTTCGGCTGTAACTAATTATTTTTCGGCCTGGCGATGCTACTATTGCAGGCTTGCTAAAAGATTGAGCTCTATTGAAACTTGTGCAATGCAATTCCTTCCAAGTCATTCAGAATGAGCTCGCATAGTATATACTATTGCGCTTTGATATTGACCAAACCCTAAATCTCAGAATCTACAGAAACTTCAAAATGGAAGGCACCCGGAAAACTATCACTTAATTTAAATGTCCATGGTTGATATAACGCCATCCCCGGTCTCGCTACACAAGCTGAAAGTTGTTAATTGAGTTGAAGGAACATGCAATAGGGCCAATAGGTGCCTTGGATATGAAATGATTTACTAAAAGCCTTTTCCCCAATAGGCTCGGGAAGTAAACGGCTTCTTATCGCTAATTATAACAAGGAAGTTCTAAATTGCCCATCTTCTTACGCAAGGCGAGTTAGGATTTCTTACCAATCTTCTAGAAGTAATAATATATCTTAAGATCAAGTTGTAATGGAGGGCGTCATCCGTTACTGCTTCCGCCTAGTAAATGAATTCACAATACAGAAAACCCGAAATTGACTCCGTCTACTTAAATGATTTATTATGGTTTAAGATATAGACATTTCGTTAACTAGACTACAAGCTATATGCTTTATATATGAACTACCATGTTAAATAATTAAAATTGCCCGAAAATTCTTAGAGCATGTGGCTATTTAATTACTCTGACACTGACATCTTCCACGAAAATATTTAAAGTGGCCGCCTTATGAGGCACGGGCACATGTCTGAAGTGTTTTTGTGTGAAGTTTGTCATTAAATTAACTCAGCAAGCTAAAAAGTCCCTTCATCATTTAATGCTCACATTTCATTTTTTTAAATTCATTTTTCCCGCTTCCAGTCTGATATTTGCTTTCTTCAGATTAAAGGTTCGTTAATTGGCTAAAAATCTAAAGAAATATTTACAGTCTCCGAAATCATAATTTTTACAAAAGATTTACTCGGTTCATCCCAAAATAAGTGTGCAGCAGATCGCTTTCATTTTTAAGCTCTCTTAAATGCTATCTCTTGATCAGCCTTATTTCAGTTATCACGGTGCTTTTTTCTTCTTTTTTCTTTTTTCTTAGTGTTTGCAGCTAGTGACAACAAGTCTACACATGTAGCTCTTTGGGTTTGGTGGAAAGATTTTTAACCAAGCTTCCGTAAAACCTTCGCATACAGTTATACAGCAATGTTTTTTCCATAGCTAGACTACTCACACCAGGAATTATTTGGTGTGAGCTACAGCTCTGGTTTCAGAGATCAAAACTTAAAATCTCAATGAAAACTTGACATCTTTCCTTCTAGAGCTAAGATATTCATGTGAGTTGTCTTTTGCATAATAAACCGGCTACAAGATTCAGCTGCACATTAACATAATTTATCGTACAGATGACACATCCAACTCATTTAAAGTGTGTGCTCCTTGCAACGCTGCCTTAACCAAATAGTAGAGTAGCAGAGAAGCTTTGCGGTTAAAATGGCACATACTTTACGCAAACTATAGAAATTTGACAGAAATGCATATACATTATCTGACCTCAATTTTTAATTCAAATACGGGCCTCTGTGATGGGTACGAACCACGTTGACCTTTGATGCAGTTGACCTTTGATGCTGACTATCAGTTGCTGTCTTTATTTTTTTATTTTATATATTTTTTATATTTATGTATAGTTTATATGTATACTTATTTATTTTATTTTGTTCTTTATCAACAACAGATTGTTCGCTCTTTCATATACTAAGGAAAATCGTTACTACGCCCCGCTTGTTGAATGCTGAAGTCTTCTTTTGGTGTTGCTGGAAAAAGATTCTATTAAATGGCTTTTATCTTTTTAAGGTTCTTCTTCATCCAAAATCTCAATGAGAATGAATAATCTAGTAAATATTTTGCTTCAACTCTAACGCAATTTTTTGAGTTCTTCGTAATAACAATTCTTCTAATCAAAAATAAACGTATGCGATTGTACATATAAAAGTCTGCGATTGTTTTGATGTTCTCTCTCAAATTGACTACAAAATTGACACTACTGGAACTTGAAAAACTATAACGTGCAAAAAATCCGCCATCAACGTTGACTAGCAATCCCTATGGTGCACTGAAAAACTACGCTGCAATGGCGACATAGCGATAAGCAGTATGCCACAGAGGAGGGTCTTCGAACATGGCACAATTTGCTTGTCACATTTAGCGCAACGCCGCACGACGCGTACATTCATCTTCCTTAAGCTTTTGCATCTCTTCCTTTTTTTTGATGTTTTCATTACGCTGCCGTTCAGACCACTCCAGCCACCGAGATCTGTTCTTCGCTGCTTGAAAGAACTTGCTGTGCTCCACCTTGTGACTAAATGACAGCACCTCTGTAATAGATATATGCTGTCAATAGCCGCGTTGGCAAGTACGCGTGACACAGAGAGAGTGGCCTGATTATGTCTGGAAGTCCAGTAGCCGAGTGTAACAATGCAATCACCTCATTAATGCAGACAGGCGGCCTGCTGGTAGCACTTATTGCAATGGTGAACCAATTGATACACAAATTTGGAAAAGACCGTGATATATGGATGATAGCTTTTAACTAGTTGCTGCTAGTGCAATGAATACTTCGGAGAATTTTTTAGCCATTTCAGAATGTCTAAAAGCATTCATTTTCTGAAAAAATCTCATATTTTCGTGTTCACGGTACTTTTTGCCATCATTTTACTTCCCATGCCAAAAGCCTAGAGCGTCGCATAAGTTTCAAGGGTAATTGCGAATTCGGAAAAAGCATCCAAAGCCTCTGCTAGACTTTTGAACGACGCTTTTCTAATGCCATGCATAAATTTTCGTGAACGCCTAGATTTATAAATCCTAAAATGAAATTGGCGAGTTTCGAAAAATGCACCTTCAGCTTCTTCAACCTTGGATTGCCGTACGCACAAGTCAGCTGTACTTTTTTTCTCAGCAGCCTCGTCGGCTTTGTGACTCTTCTAAACTAAAATGCCAAATCTTCTGGGTGTGAAAAGCATTCGATAAAACGACGAAATGAGCTTATTTCCGAGCATTGAAGAGTGACGAATGAAGACGGCTAAGGACAGATACTCATTGGTGGCAATCTGCATATATATATATATATATTCCACTCTGTGCTGCTGAGCTGAGAATCAGCCATCCCTGCTTTGTGGGAACACTGCATTCGAAATGTCTGTCTTAGTCTCCATAGACTCTATGGTATAGACCATATATATATATATATATATATATATATATATATATATATTATAAGTTCTCTTGGGACACTATGAAAAATGCAGCCCAGCAACCTTTAAAGGCCTAAGCGAAGAGAAATTTCTCCCCAACTAATATATTATCTCAAGTGTTTGAGCTGCTGAATAGGAATCACAAGACAAGAACGCTGTCACTATTAAAATCTCTTCACCTCGCTCATAATGCTAAATGAGTTGAAAACGCACGCTGTCAGAATCAGAATAAAACGCTTCAGAGTCACGCCCAGTTTGGCATGCAAAGGCAAGTTCCAAGCTACTGCTGGCTGGGCTGTTGCGTAAGAAACACAATCTAAGCGATTGTTGTCATCTCGCATCATCGATGTCCTTCGCTTGAACAGTTAGATCGGCCGTTTTTCAAGTAATGCTAAGCAGTTTTCTCTGTACCATCTTGCTAAGCCGAAAGCAATCTATGGGCACCTTGATTTATCCTAGATCTCGCCTTCACGTACGGACACTTCATCTTTCGAATTAAAATTATTGACTGGAAGCCGCTGGTCCGACTTATTTATGCATAAGCGGAGCCGGGATTTTCATTCAGGGGGCAACACCCGTAAGATTTATCGTGTAGGGGGCAAGACCAGCAATTATTGAAATATAGTTGTTGGGCTAAATTGTGGCGCATATTCGACACGAACATGGCGATTGCTCATTAGATGAAATGTGACATAAGTTAGTCTTTGGTGTTCAGATCGCTGCTCCTCCGCAATAGGAGGATGAGTGATTGCTCGTCTTGCCTCCTCTCTCCGCTACTGGCTGCTTAGCCGCTTGCCTAAAAAGCATCTTTCTCCATAGGTACGAGTGTGAAGAATCCTCCGCCGAGGCAAAACCTTGAGTGCTCTGTTCCTTATTTGGGCATGCGTTCGCCATCGCATGTTAGTTATCTCTTTTCTCTAGCAGCATTGCATCGCTGAATCATGAGGACTTTTTGATGAGACGTACCTGGTGAGAAATGTACGTGACTTCCATCGGACTCGGAGCGCGGCATCTCTGGAATGGTCGTCATCTACAAAACGTACAAAAACCACTTCATTGAAATGCAGGTTTTTCAAAAGAGTAGAATATAGAATATAGAATGCTTCCTTCCCTTCAGGGTCAATTTGTTTCCGGAGGGCCAGCAACGCGCGATTCTAGTTACACGCGAGACTTTTGTGGTATAAGAAGCACTTATTTAAGCACAGATTTTCACTCTAGCAACACGAGAACCATCGCCTTTAAGAAGAGAGCTTGTTCCGTAGCAAATAGGATGCAAACTATATTCAATCTCACCTCTTGGCGAAATTTTGATTACAAGACTTACTAACGTATATGCTACCATCGTCAGAGCACCGCGTCGGCCTTTTCCTTGATCTGCTTGCAATTAGTGCCTATTGTGCTATCTCAGCTCACCCATTAACTCTATAATACATGTAGGGTCAATAGCCAACGATCTTCCGAGCACTAATACATCACTGCTATGAGAGTCGGTCAATTCTCAAGCTCGTTTGGAGCAGGCGCTCAAAAGAGGATGGCTAAGTAAACAATTGTAGAGGAGGGGACAACGAATAATCCGTTGCGTCTCTATCGTGCTTAATGCAGAACAAACAAACGAGGAAAAGCCAAATTTTGCTGCACCATGTCGCCTCGTTCCTCACTCACTTGACCGCCACAGGTCTGGCCGGCGGGGATCGTGCTTTTTCCAGGCTGCCCGGTGACCGGGAGATTTTCGCCATTCGACCAGATTAACTAGGAAGTCCTTAAGAATTTAAAGGCAGAAGGCTCGCTCGTGAGCTAAATTCCAGAGCCAAAGTGATATATATATATATATATATATATATATATATATATATATATATATATATATATATATATATATATATATATATATATATATATATATATATATATATATATGTGTGTGGTTTAGCAACTGCGAATCATAATGCAACGGTGCCATTGCAGTCTCCGTTGCATTTTTCCTAGAATCATACAGGCTATATAAACGCAGATATTGACATAGACTACATAATCAAAAGAGAGCAAGATTCTCGAGAAGCAGCAAAATCTTAAACCTAATTATTTGACCAGAAATTCGATACTTGAAGCCATCTGTGAACCAATGCTGCATAACGCCGAATTAGAATTATTTGCTTTGTCAGATTACTTATTGAACAAAGAATAAGACTACTTAAATATTTGATTGCTAGGTAAATTCAAAAATGTGATGAATGACACAAGAAAGTGCTGCAGTGTCCCAGCTTTTTTTAAATTCACTACAAGGGAGTATTAAAATCATCGCTTTTATGGATCTGGTGGAGATTTCCTTGGTTTTCAAGACTACCAGTTGAACTAACCTTTTTAAATTCATGCTCCTCCAAGTTGTACTTGTTGGAGTGGTAAAAGATGAGTTTTTAAATTACAGCCCAAATTGATGGAAAGTTATTGAAAATGGTTTATCACAGCAAATATCCTTGGGATAGTTTGTAAACTTTTGCTCAAGCTCATTTAAATTCTGCAGGACAATTTTCCTTCCGTACTAAACTTTCATTATTAAAATGTAAGAATGAAAAGCCTAATTTATAACTCAATTGGGATTCTTCGCTAAGACATTAAATTACGCAGCACACATAGCGGTAAGAGACTAAATCATAACAGTAAATCCTATGTTTTTCCTTTAGATTAAATATACTTAGAAATTGGTACGACTCACGACAGCCTGTTTATTGCGATTGACTTAGCATCAGCCAGTGTTAACGAGAATCGCTAGGCTGAATGCGCTCGGCGGCTTTACTAGGCTGGAATACCACTGCTCTACATATGCGCTTGCACAACTGCACATTAAAAGAAATAGTAATAATAATTGCTTTTGTATAAAATATCGAGAGAACCAAATATCTATCCAGGCATAATAAAACTCTGTGCAAGAGAAGCAATATTCAAGAGTCAATTACAGCAAGCTATTGTGCTAAGCTAAAGATGCAAACAGACACCGGAAGACACTCAGGGTCGCTGGTTTACTGGGTTTACATTCGACGGTAATCGCTCAAAGCGTACAGACAAAAGACAGTTACACTGGGGGCACGCGGAGAGCAGACTGCTCGCGAATACAAGTTATACGCCCAATAGCCAAAGGATGTCGATGTAGTTCGAAAAACGGAGATGAGACTTGAAACTGGGGAGCTCGCATTGCAAGGCAACACTGGAGGAGTACGGGGGTTGGATAAGTAGGCTATTGCCAGCGAGCGAAGCGACTACCAGTAAGCCAGAGAGTGGATCTGATTATTAGTAATAGTGAGAAATTTGTATTGCACCTTGGTAAAACTAAATCTATTTCTTGCCACTCCTCGTTTGCTGCAAAGGCTGCTCGCCAATTGGTTGGTGGTTATATGCACAGTGTCAGCAACCTGAAGTACACAAAGAGCAATTCAAGCGGACTTGGAAAATGCTGTGAAGAGCGGGTGAGCTTGAAGCTTCTTTATCTTTGTTAAGTCAAGGGATGCCGTAGCGTCATTCGGGGGTTAGTTCGAGGTTTGGGAGCGAACGAAATAAAGGCATGGTCTCTAACAGATTGCATGTTGTTTAGAGGCAAGGAGCAGCCATTTGAGTCCGGAGAGCGGGTGTTGCGATTCCACAACAGATCGGAAAGTAGTAAGGTTAGGTAGGCCGGAGCAATAAAGCGAGGAAGGGGCCTAAAAGTGAGCGACACAACCAACGATTCAATGCGCTTCTTGGCGGTTAGCCAGTGCAGGTCGCGTTGAGGTGGTTCGATGTAGATCTTTTTGAGGTCGATGTGATTCCATAGGCGATTCTTCCTAAGGAGCCGGTTCAGCCATTCAGACAGAAGTTGTGCTGCGACATGCAAGCTGCGCGTGGACGAAAGCGAGACACGCTGCTCGGCTTTGCGCGTTAAACTATTTGAATTGTAAAGGTTGGTAGGACGCGAACAAAAGGAAAGCTTTGACTCTCGTAGCAGCTCTTACTCCGCATCTCAGCGCAAACTTTCGGCGGGACCAAGAATCGGCCTCCCTAGGACGATTACTGGCTGCGTATGCGATTATGCCGACGAGATTTCATGGAGGCAGAAAAGAGTGAGGTGGGCCAAAAAGCAAAGCAAGCGGCAGTGACTCGACCAGATACCACTAACAATACATGACCGAAGTCTAAAGGAATGCCCGACTCAGGCAGTAGTTAAATGGCCAGGTTGCATAAGCTCGGGTCACGCTTTGAAGACGGCAATTGCGTGAAGTCTAAGCAGAGGAGGGCTCTTGAGTCGAGAGTCGTCAAATGTAAAGTGCCTAGAAAGAGATTGCGTTCTCTTAGGGCGCTATATCTAATGCACTATTTTTTTATTATTGATCTCTGCGCTCACCTCTATTGCTTCACTCTCCCAGCTCTCTTTGTCGCCTCCTGTGATGTCTAACTGGCTGTTAGAGCTCCCCTCGCCCCCTCATCGTCGTATCTACTGCATCCTCTCTGTAGAATTTGCTCTTGCCAACTGATTTAGTGGCAACAGTAGGTTTCCTTTCATGTGGGTTCAAGGCTCTGCTCTAGGGAACGAGAGGTCACACGCAAAGCGTATGCCATGGCGGATGCAGCATTTAAGCAGTTCAGCGGGTATAAAAGAGCAGACTTGCCTATCCCAGAGACTCGTTTTGCCAACGTTTGGTCAAGTACTGGAATCGCTAGTGAACTCATTAGGTTGCCGCTCCACCCAGGTGCTTAGCAGACAGCCCTGGTCAATAAAATAAACAAATAAATACTAGCTGATTTAGCAGCCTCTTTTGCAGAGCGACAGAAGAGCCTTTACGGCTATCACCGCCGCTTGCAGTGGCGATTAAGTATCACCCACCGTAGGATTCGAACCCACGACATCGGGACCGATGTCGTGAAACCAACCGCCTTACCTAGTGTACCATCACTGCTCGCCAATCTGACTACGTCTCGAAAAATCCAAGCTTGCGTTCTGCAGACGGCAGCAGAACCGTTTGCTTGGCTTCCGAGCAGCAGCTGAGGCTTGACAAGTGTGAATACACAGAACCCTTTGACAATGGTTTTGTGAATAGAGCTTGAAAAATTGAAGCTCCGGAATAATAATAATAGCAATAATAAAGCATCTGTATAGCGCCCTCAGAGAACTGAATCTCGTCCTATGCAATTTGCAGATGCTATATAGAAAGCACCACCAAAGGATTGGTGGTAACATCAGCAAGCACTAGGCACAGTGTCAGCAGGCTCATGTGTGCTTACGAAGGACTAATCCCAAAGATCCGCAAAATACTATAATAAACATGCGCTTGTAAGCTTCTTTTTAAACGTCGTCATGTCAGGCAACGTTGTGACGTGAGCCGGTAGTGAGATCCAGGCTTTGGGAGCATGCGAACTAAAGGTATGGTCTCCAACGGTTGAACGTTTGTACGCGGTTTGGTTGAACGATTCGAGTCAGAACAGTGAGTTGGACGATTCTATATCTGGCGCGTGAGTAGCTCTGATAGGTAGGCTGGAGCCAGAGAATTAAGGTATCTAAAAGTGAGCGACAAAACCTTGAAGTCGATCCGTTGCTTGACTGGTAGCCAGTGCAGGTCGGCGAGAAGTGGTGTGATGTGGCAACTGCGACGCTCACGACAGATAAGCCTAGCTACAGAGTTTTGCACCAGCAGTAAGCGCCTGATTGCACATGCCGGTTGACCAGCAAGCAGTGAGTTACAGAAGTCGAAACGGGATGTTGAACATGCGTGGACCAATTTGGATATAGCATATCTGTCTAAGCAAGGCCGCAATTTAGCAATGTTATGTAGCTGAAAGAAGCCAGACTTTGCTGTGGAGCTGATGCGATCGACTAATGAAAGGTCACTGTAGAACAGGACACCTCGATTGCGTGCATTTCTAACAGGAGATGTGCTGGCAGAGCCGATTTTGAGTGTTAGCCTTTCCAATTTCTGAATCACACTGGGTTTGCCCATAACTAGTAGGTTGGGAATCGTGCTGCTGACCCATGCAGGTCAAGCTGCACACAGAAAGGTCAACTCAACCTACTACGTCTTTAAACGTCCTACAGAATTCCGCACCATCTGCCACACATTGCATGCAAACGTTGAAGACAGCTTCTCGTAAACTTCAAGAGACGCTTACCACGGGCGTAACGAAGAGGGGCCGGAGGGCTCCGTTCCCCTGGACCAACCAGGCGGAGCATATCGGGAATCCTAGGGCCTAGCTCCTCGCCCCCTCACCTTCCTGCGACTAGCCACCCGCCGATAAGTCACGGCTGGGGCCCTCTTTGGCTTAAATAGACCTGGCTGCGACAATGCTATATACTTGGGATTTGCATACTGCTAAACTCCTTAAAGTCAACTCAACAGTCCAATCAGGAAGAAATGCAAACCCAGTGACTAGCACGTAAACCGCACATCCTAGATGCTTAAGACGCGAGCTAAGGAGAGAAGTCACTTGTATCGACGGCGTTAACCGACGCGAAGGAATAAGTGGGCCCGCGCGGGAGACCTGCCTCAGTTTCCGCCATCATGCAGTACCGGCAGGCCCATGCTGCACGAAAGGCGACGGAAAAGTCGCCCTCAAGACCACCGAGCAAGGAGCTGCGCGCGCTCGCAAGATAGGGCCAGGTTCGCGCCGCGAATCTCTCCGCCGCCTCCTCCGAGGTCATCGAGGCTCGCACGTCCGGCCGACGTGCCATTCATCCTAACTGACTGCCGGTACGAGGACGGCGCTCGCGCGGCTTCGCTCACCTTCGATTCGTGCGCTCGCTCCTCCGAAATCGCTCACGCGCGCGCGCGCGCCCCCCGCACAGCCGACGTCGGCGGTGGCGAGCAAGAGGTGGAGCAGAATCTGAGGTGGCGGCGGCGGCCGCGGAGGCGGCGGCGGCGGCGGCGGCGAGAGCGAGGCGGCGGCGGCGATAAGAGGAGGGGCAGCGCAGGACGAGCGACGCGGCGGCGGCGGCTGCGCGCTTGCGCGGCGGCGCGGCGACACGCTCCGCCGACCGCTCTCGCTCTTCGTCATCGCTCCGCCGGATCGATGGCCACGAATTAGTCGAGTTTCATCAAACATTGGTGCTGCCATTGTGAATGACGAGCGGTCACAATGCAGTAACCGTCGATTAGCTGTCGCATTGTGGCCGCTATTGAGCCGACAGCCGCCGCCCGGTCAGCGGTTACCTTTCGCGGCGTCTTGCTCCTGCCGTGCGCCGTACGCGGCTTCGCCTCCGTGCGCGCGTGCGCGCGCGCCGAGCGGATTCTTCTTCGGACGCATGCCGCAACGAGGGAGACCAGGTAGCCCCGGTAGCCCTTTGCGACGCGTTCATACTGTCCAGCAATACCGATAACGCCTGAAGGTGGCGTCAATTATCGCGATTGTCTGTGTTCTAATTACTAAATTGATACTTGCTTTGTTGAAATTAAGCGAAGCTCAAATGTGCAAAGTTGGCCGACATACGTTGCACGTCTTATCTTAATGCTTCGGTAGATTACAACTCGTTAGCGCCACGGCAAGCGTCCATGACCCGGATGGCTTGCATCGCGTCTTGTAGCTACCCTTAACGGTCTGCGGCGAAGTAATCTGCTCTCAGCAACAAATGTTACATAAAGTAAATCTGGAGCGATTGCATTTGCTATCTGAAGACCGTGTGCGCTAGCGATCAGGAAAGACTTCGGGATAAATCGGAGGGGTCGCAGTTTTAGCAGACTTGTGAACATTATATAATTTTCTTGACATTCTTCCTTAACGATAATAATATTAACGCATTTGATGTAACGCCCTCAAAGAACTCAATCTCTTTCAATGCACTTTAAATTTGCTGCAAAAGAAGCACGATCAAATGGTTAGTGGTAGCATGCTCAATAAACAACAAGAATAACAAGAATTAAGTACAGAGGCTGACTGGTCCGGGCCATTGGAGGTAATAGTATAAGAACGCGTAGGCGCTACGCCAGAAACTTTGGTTGGCTAACAGGGAACACTGGTTCATCTAATGCGGAATAAAAACCGAAGCTTCGCGAAGCTTTTACAGAAATGGCAATTGAATCGCAGTTCGAAATTGCACGGCGGCCTGGGCCATTGCATTAGAATGCGGATGCGAAATTGCGCGAAATTTTGAGGGTGAACCCATACCACCATTTTCTATGACGTGGATTTAAAACAACAGTTTTGCATTGTCCATTGTGGAAATGGCAGCTGCATCGCCGTTTGAATCGGTACATATGCTCGCTGACCCAGGCCATTGGTGGTCAAGTGCAGGATGTATCTCCGTCAGTAACTCCACAGAGTCATAAAGACGATGTGGGTGTTACGCTGGAGAGTTTTGTATAGCGCACTCACAGCCTAAGCGGCTTTTCGGTAGGCATTCGGTAGCCAACAGACTTCGTCTCACGCAACAAAGAGAAAGTGGGAAGCATAGCAGAGTCAGGAGAGCAGTTGAGGTAGTGAGTAGCATGGAAGTAGCAGTTCAGGACCACTGAAAAAGATGTGCCATAGTCGGCAGTTGGAGAGTAGTTGTCGTTGCGTCAGGATAACGCGAAAGCGAGACTGCGAGAAATTTGGCTGCAAACCCGCAGCATCATTCTGTATGATTTGAAATAAAAACCGCTATGTTCTGACGTTTATTGCGGAAGTGGCAGCTCCAGATCTAACAAAAGGAGATTTTAACAACTGGAGATAGCGTTTGACATTGCGACAGCGACAGAGCAGTCGCAAAAATAGGTCGCAGCGATTGAAAAGGGTTCCAAGCATTCGACTGCCGAACCTTTGCCGTTGACAGGATGAGCGGACCGCACTCTAAGGTAACCACCCGCGAATGCGCCTCTTGCGACTCAGCGCAGCACGAACGGCGCAGGTGCCCTCATTACCGCAGCATACGCCACATCTGCCGGATACAAGGTCATATTCAAAGACTGTGTGTAAAGGTTAAGAACGGCATCCTATGCGAGCGGCAGAAAAGACGATCGCCAGAGAAACAAGTTCATACAACTTAGAGGACGTCAGAAAAGTGTCAGACGACGTCGTTTTTATTCATTCTTCGAGAAGTGCGACGCACAAACCGGGCACGATACGGGTCCGTGTTGAAGGAACACCTGTTCAAATCGAATTCGACACGGGATCTAGCATTTCTACACTATTCTTGCATGAGTATAAACGTGTCTGTCCTCACCTCCCCCTGAACCCTACGAATATTACACTACGATCGTATGGTGGTACTGCGGAGATATCTCCTGTTGGCGTAATTCATCCTGGGATGAATACCAAGGAAAGAAAAGTCCAAGCTCGACTATTGTCCTTGCCGAAACCGACGTACCACTGTGCGGCAGAGAATGGATGGTGGCTTTTGATCTCGATATCGGCAGGATGCTATCCACAAGCGAGAAAAACTATTCGCAGAATGAGAAAGAGACCTTTCACTTATTTTCGGCGTGATGCGTTTTCATCTATATTTGTATAGGCGGAAATTCTTGCTGCTTACCGATCACCGCCCACTTATTACTATCGTCCGGACCTAAGACCGGCATTCCGCCCATCGCTGCCATGCATATGCAGCGTTGGGCTGCGGTGTTGTCTGCATACACGTATAGCATCGAGTACAGGCGGTCAGAAGATCATGCTAATGCTGATGCTATGTCACGACTACCATTGCCACGTAAGGAAGACCCCTGTACAGAGACCACCTTGTTCCACGTTGATCATTTTGCTATGCTTCCTGTGACTATGCAAACCGTTCGGGCAGTGTTCAGAAGCGACCCAACGGTATCTGCTGCTTATGACACAATGATGAGGGGATGGCCGGCAAGAAATCCGTCACCAGCCTTGACTCCATACTACAACTGCAGACAGGAACTGGCAATACCTGATGGGTGTCTGCTTCGGGGCACGTGACTAGTCATACCCACTTCCCTACGCGGCCAGCTCTTGCAGGAGCTTCACGACGGCCATCTCGGCATAGTTAAATTGAAAGCGACTGCTAGAAACTACGTCTGGTGGCCGGGCATAGATAGTGACGTAAAATCTGTGTGCTGTAGCTGTCCTCATTGCAACAAAGTGAGACATACACCGCCAGTAACCTCGCATAAGTGGAGTGACCCAGCCGGACCATTGCAACGTATTCACATTAATTTTGCCGGGCCACTTGACAACCACTATTTCCTAATAGTTGTAGATGCGCTCTCGAAGTGGCCCGAAGTGTTCCGAATGAGAGAGGCAGCGTCTGGCACCAAAATCTCGACTCTACGGACACTTTTTGCCTGATTGAGTCTATCCAGGGTAATTGTGTCTGACAACGAACGGCATTTCACATCTAATGATTTTGCTAGCTTCCTGCAGGCTAACGGCATCCGGCACTTCCTTTCGGCACTTTATCACCCACAGAGCAACGGACCAGCTGAGCGCTTTGTACAAACTTTCAAGCGGGCATATGATGCAGCTGCAGTGCAGGCGATCCGCAGCAATCCATCGACCAGTTCCTGCTAAAATACCGCTCCTCTGAGAATGCTTCGACCGGGTCCACTCCATCGAAGTTACTTCCGGGCCGAAATGTTCACAGGCGCCTGGATCTGATTCGTCCGGCCACTGAAGGTGCTGCCTTACCTTCATCTCCAACTAAGCCTCACAGATATGTAAATGGGGACCTAGTCTGGTACAGGAATTAGCGAAACAGGACGACCATTAGGCTGCCAAGGGCAATGTGGTGATTGCGTGATTCGTCACCAAAACCAGCTTCACCGGCAAGATTGTATGCCATATGCTGACCAGGTGACACAGGAAAGGGTGAGCAGGGCCCTAGAATACGAAAACCTGCTACCAGTTGTACACCCAATGCTGGTGCTAATAATAATGCTTCAGCTGAACCAGAAGCCGCTGACATAATCAGCCAAGGGCCTATTGTAGCAGCTGAGAGTACCATGACCTGTACTGACCCACAGCTACACCTTGATACTGCTGACAATAAAGGTGTTACTCCAGGTCCGTGCCCTCATTTTCGCTCGGAATGATAACGCCGCCTAAGAGCAAAGATCGCCTGCCGTACCGTACCGCCACAGGCTAGACTTCCGAGCCTCGACCTCTAGATAGCACCGTAGCCACCTCAGTCTGCCAATTTGCTAGGTAATCAAAGCCGACCGCCGGCAGTGCACCGTTGCGGCTTGTTTCTAAACTGACATCTGGATGTTTCCTGCATTACTAGCAGTAAGCAGTTATTGTCGAGTTTGCAAAACAGTCGAACAATGTGCTGACATCGGCGTCAGTTCAAAATACAAAAGTGCACACTTAAAGATTATCCAACGAAGGGAATTACCTGACGAGCTCGACTGTACGAGCAGCAAGGCTCGAGTAGACTTCGTGAGTAAGGCCATCGGCGGTTTTAACGACCAGCGTTATTCTTTTTGTGGCGCCTAAAGCTTGGACTTTTCTCTCTTATTGCAAGGCTGCATTTTGCATTCACTCCAATGCTTTCGGACACTATGATTATATAACTCATTTTTACAGCGCCCTAAGAGAAATAAATCTCCATCGAGGCGCTTCACATAAGCTGCATGGCTCAAGCCCACGACCTGGATCGTAAAGGTGAACACATTGACTTCAGTAGTTAAAGGTTAAAAGCACCTTAACTCCTGGACCCAACCAGCAAGCTCGTTATCTAAGCTCAAGGCGACTGCATATTTGCATCGGTGCAAAACCTGCTTAAAAATCTAATCCTTATGTCTGCAAACAACTTGATGGAGACCCAGAACTTTGTACGGAACAGCTAGTTCCCAAACCAATCAAGGGTGTGCTGCACTGTCAAGATACCTACAGGTTGTGTGAGCCTATGTCTGTGTGGCGATGTGTGTTTGTGTGTGTGCCTGCATGTGTGCACAGTGTGTGTGCACTGTGGAGAAAGACTTGGCTTGTCTCCTTCAACCAAACCGGCCTGACGACGCTTGATTATAATAAATGACAACAGTAGGTATACCTTGACATTCTATGATTATCGTCAGGATGTGCTCTCTAAATATATCATGCCGCACGAAATACCAAGCTTCCACTGCTGCAGCAGCAGACGTAACAGCAGTGCACAAAAATCACACGCACACACATATCCTACACATAAATAATGTCAATGTATTGAATTACATAACAATTCAATATATGAATGTGCGCCAGTCACAAGGTTAAGAATCTCTCCATCAGTAATCCACCCAGCTGTCATCGGAGGTGAGCAGGGAACAAAATGACAGCAGCAGCACGCACGCACCATGCTACGCCGAACCATATTCTTAGACGGTTGGCCATTGTGGACAACGACGTCTGCTGCGAGCAAAGTGAATCAGGCTGCACAAGTGCATCTGCTGCACGCCACAGAAGCATAAGGGACGCCTTCAAAATGCACAAACGACGAGTGCTGACACCACTCTCTCTCTCTCGAAGAAGAAGAAGAAGTAGAAGAAGAAACTCTCGGCTGCTGGACCGCGATCACGCGCCCACGATCTGCCGGTATGCGTCGTGCCGATTCCCCGCTCACCCGATGGTGGCGTAGCCAGGCCGTTTGGATCGCGACAGTGCAATCTGCAGAGCGTGCACCCACTGCTCCACATCGTGGCTGTCCTTGGCTTTGAACCAGTATGACGATCCACTATCAGTGAAGATCTCAAATGCTTTTGGAATGTCACGCGGTTTCTTGCGTACTGCTCGAACGCTCTGAATTTGGCCGACGGGAAGAGTCTCCAGCTTGTCCTGCAAACAAGAGGCGACCGCGAGCGTGCGACCATAGAGCACGAGCATCATCAAGTAGAGCAGAGCCTAACTAAGGGCGGCGAGCTTCGGGGGGGGGGTGTGGAGCAACCAGCACAGATTGGGTACAAGTGGCTCTCGTGCAAGTGACCTGAAGCGCTACGTGCACCGAGCCTGCGAGGGTTTAATAGCGAGACGCGTTCGTCGAGCCCCCAGCAGCATGGCCCACGGGGGATCCAAGCCCGTTAGATAAGAACCGCCACATACATGTCGAAGACCGGTTTGAGGATAAATGGCCGGCACAGCGCTAGGGTCGTGCTTCGAGGCGGCAGTGCCTCGAAGCACGACCCTAGAGGGCGGCTGGCTCCACACCGGCGGCGAAGCCGGCTTCTCTCCAGTCATCAACGACGGAGAACTTCTCGCAGAGCCTGAGAATAGATAGGCTTACCCCTGTCTTCTGGTAGGTGATGTGGTCCCCTGACAAGGTGAAGTACCGCTTTTTCCATCGCTTGAACAGCTTCCACTTGCCCTTTTTCTCCTTCAGCTGTCCCTGGCGAAAACCAGCAAAGAAGTTTTCGGTGGCAGCTTACAGTTGCTCCAACAATCCAGATTGACAGCTGGGAATGCAGTGTAACACCCCATGCCCCCCCCCCCAGCACCCGACTACAGCATCGACTGTCTCTGATTCATGGCGAACGGTGAAACATGCGAGTACAGAAGCCTAGTACAGCTGTGACCAAGCCAATCTAGTGGTAAGGTCGGAGTCTTCTCTGAATCACTTCTAGTCGGTTAGTAAGCCCAGTGATAAACAATAACACCATAGGCAAATGACCAATGCCCTGGCTGAGTCCACTGAGAGGCCACCAATGAACAGGAGATAATGAGTTGCCACAACAAACAAGCAGGCATAACAAATATAACTGAGAATGAGTATTAAAAAGGTTAGGATATATAGAGCACACAAGCTAAGAGCACATTAGTTCACAAGAGGATTGCAGGACTGAAGAAGACACTCGATAACACAACCAATAACTTTACAGGGACGACTTGATTATGAATAAATTACGTTAGAACTCGATACAAATGTCCTATTGCAATTACTATAATTGTATTAAAGCAGGTTCCAGGAGGTAGAGTCGACCACTTATAAAAAATATCGGATTTAGGAATACTCAGCGTATAAGAACAGCAGTTATATGCCCCAGATTTACTCTAGCTATTGTCTCACTTCACATATGAGAATACTCCACCTATAAGAATGGACATTTCCGGCCCGAGCGTATTCTTATAAGCGAAGGTTTACAATGCTAGACAAGTGCCTGACAAGAAACGCACCACGTGGAAAGTGAAAGCAATTACGAAAAACACATATCTGCATGCTCTTTTAGGAGACACAAATTGTGCAACATGGATGCTAAGTGATTGAGCTGAGCTTTTAGCCATGTCGGATAAGCAGATGCAGCATAAGAGCTGTCCGTGTGCCTATCCATCTGCACAACGACGAGTAGAATCAATGTCAGCAAATGTAAAGCACCGAGAGAGAGATTGAGTTATCTTTAGGCACTTTATCAAATGCGTCATTATTATTTTTAATGTAACACACAATGAAATCAACACACGTGATTACACCGAAGAAATGAATAGAAAACTAATACAATAATCTACTTCATAGGAGCACATGCCCATCTGATTTTAATGGCAAATTTGTAGATAACTAATACAATAATCTACTTCATATGAGCACATGCCCATTTGGTTTTGATGGCAGTTATCCACATACATTTCTAGCAATGTGGTTTCAGAAGCAATATATTGTGCTGCATTGTTTAAGTTGCCGATGCCAAAAATCACACTAAATGAGTAGAAGTAGCTGGGACATATAATAATATATTTATATAATGCCCTCAGAGAACTGAATCTTTTTCTAGGCACTTTACAGATGCTGTATAGAAAGCATAACTAAATATGAGAGAACAATCGGCTTCACTTTGAAGGCACTAGTAGCAGCACAGTAGCCGATTGAAATAGTAAGATCTGCAAATTAAATCTCACGGACATCACTCAAATCTTAATCCCGTTGGGAACAGTTTTTCACATTCCATACCAGATATTCGTGAACAGACCAAAATAATAGTTTAGTAACTAGCAGGTGCACGATGAACTTGTGTACCGTCAGGAGTAGAGGTGGCATTTTTTGCAAGTGTGAAGGAGAAGCACTCAACACACGGTCTACAGAGCACGATGCCTGCCCGCCGAGTTTTTTTTAACCTAAGTAACTACATTGGACACCTGACTGGTCTTTGTAGTAGTGGCCCAACCGTCAGTTTAGCCACACATGTAATTAATTATAACGAATGATAACTAAAATAAGATTTGGTGAGAACCAGACGAGCTGGGTCTTAGCCCAGGGGTAGGGTGCTTGCTCTCCACGACCCCAGTCGTGAGTTTGAGACCTGCAGTAGTCGATTCCTTATTGACTACTGCAAGCAGTGGTGATAGCCGTTAAGGGCGAATCGCTGAGGGTTATGAGTTATGCCCCAACCCTATAGGATTTATCTCCCTCACAGCACATGTATTCATATTCCTCAAATACTAATGGACCGATCGGCATGCAAATTGGCATAAACAACAAGGGTATCATGAGCTATCTTTTAACGTAACCATAGCAGTTGAGATTACGTTATGATGACCTTAAAATTCAGGGTAATGTTTTTCAGCTGATACTAGCCAAACATTGTTATCGTCTACTCTTCTGCCACTATATAAATGAGGCTGTTAAATCAGCTTACTTTGTTCTCTTCCTTTTAAAATGACCAGCTTGGTAGCGCAAACACTGGACAATAAAACGAGCTAATGAAATGAAGGCTACACAAGCAAATGAAATGCAAGCACAAAATAAAATTTCTTGTACGAGTTATGCTCATACTTTCTTATTGACTATGCATGCCTTAGGACCGCCATTTTATTTTGTTAGTTGAAAGACGTGTCTGGTAGCAGCTGGTAGCAAAATGCCTACTAATGCATTCGGGTATGTTGCTATCTCCAGGGTAAGGGCTGTAGCAGGCTCGGAATGTGTCTAGCTGCAAACCAAAAATCACTTGGCCGTGGCCGGGATTACATAAAAAGGCAGTGAGAAAAAGTCAGCCCTCTTAGACATATTTTCTTTTCAAGGTAAATTGCCATTCCTGTCACTGCATAAGGCAACGTGGAAACAACAGCTATTTTGCAGTACTGTTATAACTGGGGTGCGATAGAATACCTACTAGTTATGCATACTCCCAGTGTATGCATACCCTTTCTTGGAACGGACAGCAGACTTCAGGCTTTGATGCGTGCCCCTAGCGATGCTCACACGTGCATGCTTTTTTTTATATAGATTATACAGATTAGACGAATTGAGCTTTCCCTTCAATTATGACTTTTGGAAGCCACCTACTGCAATAAGTAAGCAGATAAGCCAAGACAAGTCGGGGCACACAATCCCTGAATCGAGGTGTTCAATGCTTCGAGCTTAGGTCTCTCATAGTGGTTCCTTACCAAAAAACGGTTTGCATTTAGCCGAGTTAGGATGGCATAGTAAGATTGCATTCAGATAGGCTTTTTTACACAATTTATAAAAACTTGCCAAATCTCAGATGACACAAACCAAACTGAAAGATGGCAGATCGTGTGAGAGCCAGGTAAGTTATCTTAACACACTTGCCTCAACGGAAGCATGGCGGCATCGATAAAAAAAAGTTGACTACCCACATTGAGCATTTACGACTGTACGACCATAAACGAGTGAAAATATTTGAATCACAAATTCCAGCTAACAATGGTATTGTAGTAGGCTAGCTTGAATGACGTGGGATACCTCGAGAATCGGCAAGCCATCTTCCTTCAATATGCCGGACACTTTCTCGGGTGAGCTGCACATAAAGCAGGACCACAGTTTGCTGACAGGGTCAAGAGAGAAGACATCAAAGTATCGCGCCTCCCACAGTTCGCGACAGAGAGTATTTTGCTCCTACAACAACACAACACGGCATAAAAGCACAGTTGTAATTAACAGAGAATAAATGAGAAAAAGTCACACATGCTTGCAATTAAGTAACGATGCTGGTAATGAAAGTATCGGCTGCCAGATCGTGCGTGGCATATATATTAAGCTGCAAAATGTCACGAGTACAATCAGAGCCATAACTTACAAGCACTCAGTTTCATTTCAGTAACGAATGTGTATGCACTAGCAGTACATTAGCTGACTGCAAACCACCCCAAAATGCAAACGCTGCAGTGGGCAGTCCACAGCAACAAGAATGCTGACACAACTTCATTTTCAAGGCCTAAATAAGCCCGAAAAACAGGTGAAAAAAAGAGAGGCAGAATTGCTTTCAGCATTGAAAATCAGACCATATATGGTACCAGACTCCAGCAGCTCTCCTGTTCTCCAGTAGGGACATAAACGAGGACGAGCTGCTGTAGAACAAATCAGCCGACAATGGCAGCAGAAAAAAGGCCTAACATCATTTGCTATATATGTCAATCGCTAGCAGGAAGGCAACCAAACTTAAAGTTCCAAAGAAGCTACCTACATCGAGCAAACTGCCCATGCCCAAAAATTAACCATACAAAGCCGCGAGGCTCTATTCATGCAATATAGAAATCCAAAAGAAGTAATAGAACTGAATGCTATTTATTTATTAAACCATATCAGTACGATTTAAGCTTACCTAGTCACTAGTACTTACAGAGAACAATAATGCTTCGAGATCAAGGTGGCAAAGAGGGTAAAGAGAGAGTTCCATCGATGCTATGAATATTAACAACTGGATGTGTAAATGCAATCAGATCGAGTAACGCACTCTTGATTGTTTGACATACAGCTAAAGCTGCTAGCCACGAATTGAAACTGGATGGAAGTTAGGGATAAGTCTAAAATGCAAGTGAGAACCCTTCATATGTGCCTAGGGGTTAATGTGCTCGCCTTTGACGACTGAAGTCAAAGTGGTCACTATTGACTATCGAGATCGTGGGCTCGAGCCCTGTGGCATATGTGAAGCGCCTGGATAGAGATTCGGTTCTCTTAGGGAGCTATGGAAATGAATTATATATATATATATATATATATATATATATATAAATATATACATATATATATATATATATATATATATATATATATATATATACATACATACATACATACACAAACACACACACACACACAAACACACAGAGGCACGCGCACACACAAATAAATGCATACATGCACACACAAGATGAGAAAGGTTTGTTCTCTTTGTTGTTCCCACATTGAATTTTTGCACTTGCAGCTGCTGCTACAAACGACATATGCTTGCCACGTCTGTGAGCTTCTGATATGTCGACTAAGCAAGTTTTCGATTGGAAAGTTCGAGATTAAAAAAGGTAAACCTCTGAGATAGTGCAAACACGTACGTGTGCTAGTGCAGACACACACACACACACACACGCACACACACACACGTGTGCATACACACGCAAGCACGACGAATGCATGGGTCAACGAATTAATGAATGCTCACCAAACGCTTTCGGCATGTGAGGCTGCGCCTGCCAGCCGATGTCTGCCACAACAGGCAAGCAGCAGCACGGGCGATTACCTTGTAGCCTGGGAACGACGAGGTGACTAGACGAAGGAACGAGTTGCTGCGATCCGGCTGCAGATGCTCCCAGCAAGTGCGCAGCACCGCTACAGCCGGGTCGCCCTGATTTAGCGCCCGTGAGGCTTTGGCCTAGAGCACAGGTGTAGCCGATTGCAGCAGATTGTGCAACCGACTTTAAACATAGCATGCCCGGCCATAGGATTGCGCTCAGAGCAACACCAACCTGTAGGTTGAGAAACATCAGGTGAATCCAGAGGCTGGACTGCTTGGATTGCACCACGAAGTGACTCTGACTAGGATACAGGCACTTGTCCCCTTTGGGACAACACGTGAAGTAAAGCCTCACACAGCGGTACTTCTTCTTAGCATTTTCTAAAAACCAAACCACATTCGAAGAGGCATTAATGGGGTAGCCTTCATGTGCATACTCAGCCAAAAATGATGCATATAAAGTAATATCTGCCAATTGCTCAGCTGTAGCTTCTCTTGCAGTGAGATGTAATGCAACCAAGTAGGATGGTTCTCTTGCTGTGTATACCCAATGTATTACTATCATTATTATTACCCATAAGCTTACATATCCCGACTGAGGTATTACAGGCAATTGACATGCCCATGATCATCCGGCTCGAAATCACGAAACCTCATCAAAAGACGATTGCATCATGCCTAATTTACCTGGCATTGCACATGAATCTTTGCACACTCTCAAGCTGCCGCCGATGTAAAGCAATGTCTCAGTCTGCAAATCGGCAAAGCCACTAGGGCTATGCAAGTATGGAGTTTTGTACAGCACATTCAAAGCATAAGTGACTTTCAGCTCTCGTACGGTAGCCAACAGAGTCCATCACTCGAAACAAAGTGTAAGTGGGAAGCATAGCTGAGCCAGTAGGGCCATAAATAAATCCTAGCTGATTAAACAGCCTCTTTTTATATAGCGACAGAAGAGCTTTTACGGCTATCACCACCGCTTGCAGTGGCGATAAAGAATCGCCCACCGCAGGAATCGAACCCACGACCTCGGGACCGAGGTCGTAAAAGCAACCGCCTTACCTCGTGTGCCATCACGGCTCACCAATGCAGTCAGCCCCCCCCCGACTTACGACGGTTCGACTTAAGAAAATTCAGAGACACGAATTCGGCCACAGCCTCGCAAGACAATGGAAAATCAAAATGTACTTAAAAAAATTCAAAATCAATGCTTGGTCAGCTGATTTGACAATGCAAACGGATGGGAGGAAACGATGTCTAACAGCTGTGCATTGTGGGCACTGAGGGCTCTAGCAGAACATATCACATACTATTCTCGACATATAAAAATTCAACATACAACAGATTTTTCCAGTCCCTATCTATTTCGTAAGTCGGGGGGCTGACTGTAGATGGAAGTGGCAGCAAGAACCTCTAGAAAAGATATGCCAATGTCGGCAGCAGAAGAATAGAAGTTGTATTAGAATTCACGACGTGAGTTCCACAGTCTAGGACCTGCAGAGCAAATGCTTCAACAGTCTTTATGTGAAGGTATGGGACAACTAATATATTGCTCAGAGTGGCCATGAGTGTACAAGGAGGCTGAAACTGGTGCCGCAGTTCAGCTTGGAATGAAGGAGCCAAGCTATGGTAGGCCATGTGGCTAAGAGCACGAATTTTACTCGGTATCAGTTGATCAACCAGGAACCATAGAAGCTCCTTCAGCAAAGGAGACACTAGGGCTGAACCCCTAGGATTTGCTGACCAACCTTTCAGCCATATTCATCACCAGCTGCAGAGGCTTAATAGCTGTTTCGGTAGCCAGCAAAAATATAATACTAATCTAGTTAACACAGAACTAAAGAGAGGTAATAATAATAACGATACATTTGATATAGCACCCTCAGAAAACTCAATCTCTGTCTAGGCGCTTTACATATACATATAAGACATTTATATAGCACTCTCTGAGAACTAAATTCTCTGTAGTTTCTTTACACATGCTGTGAGGGAAACATGTAAACATGACTAGTGCTAACAGAGTCAGTACGCATAAGCACACAGGGAACAATTCACACGGACCCATCAAATACTGTGAGGCGTAGGTGCTTTTTTAGCTTTTCCTTAAATATCAAGTCATGTGATGTCGTGGCGTCATTAAGGAGTGAGTTTCAGTCTTTGAGAGCAGACAAACTTCCGATTCGGTCTTTATTGGATTTGAGGTTGGTTACACGTGCAGCTAAACGGTTTGAGTCAGAAGAGCAAGCGGTACGATGGATTGCTTGCTTAGGAAGTATTTTGGACAGGGTATTCCCTGGATAAGCTGGAGCAAGAGAATAAGACTGACGAAACTTTTAAGCTGATGCCCTGCTAAATGGGAAACCAGCACAGGAAGGTGAGAAGTGCTGTAATGCTGCTACGTCGAAGCTCACTATAGACAAGCCTCACTTCCAAGTTTTGCTCCATCTGTAAGCACCTTAGTGCACAAGCCGGAAGGCATTCAAGTAGTGGTTCACAGAGGTCGAGATGGGATGTCACAAATGCACGGATCAACTTGCCTAAGGTATCCTTGTTTAAGCAGGCCCAAACTTTGGTAACTTTATCTAGCTGAAGGAAGACAGACTTTACTTGTGGAGCTGATGAAGTCGTCTATGCCCATAACTAGTAAGTTTAATTTATCATCTGAGAAAGTTTGTTGCTATCCAAGTGCGATTAGCTATATTTTAAACCAGCCACTGTTGTAGAAAATCTGTAAATCTTGGACAAGGATCACATGTGATGACTAGCTGTAGAAGTCGTCATCAGGATGAAGCTTTTAATCGTCAAGCAGTTATCAAAGAAGACAAATAAGGGTGCACGATGACGGTAACGCTACAACTTCATTAATAAGAAAAGTAGTCTCCCAGTCCACCAGCAGGCTTAGGGTTTCTTGGGAGTGAGAGTTCAGTTTCATTCATCATCACTTAGCTTACGAAAATTAGCCAACACCTAGGATCGAATGTCTGCAAATCAGGCATTCAGTTCATCGGTCACTGCAGCTGATTACAACAGTTTAAATAATACGCAATTACAGCTGTTTATCGTCAGCAAACCAGTTACAACCGATCTCATGACCACGAATCAATTTCTGAGACTTGGTATAAATGAAGAGCCACGAAGGATTGAGACAAGTGACGGGTCTCCGGGATGAGATTCGACCATCAAACGATATGAACTTAACACAACAATAATAATAATAAATTGTATATATAGCCCTCTCAGAGAACACGATCTGTTTCAGAGCACTTTACATTTGCTGCAAAGGAAGCACGGTCGAATGGTTAGTGGTGGCATGTTCGATAAACAACGTTTAACATGTTTAGGGGTGACATGCACAGGGTCAGCATGCAAGTATGGTTAGTGGCAGCACACACAGTGTCGCACGCATAAGCATATAAAGGACGAATCACAGGGACCCACTAAATGCTGTGATAAATATATGCGCTTGTAGTTTCTTTTTAAATGTGGACAAGTCAAGAGATGGCATCAAACAAGCATAAGCCAAGCCAGGTCAGAACAACTTCTGCCAAACTGATCGTTGTTTTTCATGGTTCAAGTAGGATATCAAGATCATTCCGTCGAACACAGCAGATAGATCGAGCAGGACCAGGGCAGTAAGGTTAACATCATCGATGCTGCTCAGAATATCATTGGTCAGAGGAGAACAATATCACTGGATAAATGCTGCGACTGAAATTGTTCTGACCATTCATTATTGCCAACGTGTTCCTCATGATGCATAGCGACAATCTTGTCAGGAATCTTGGAGAAAAAAGGAAGAACGAGTCTAGGCAATAGTATGCTAATACCTTGGAATCCATTTCCGCGTCATTTAAGTCTTGCCAAACGACAGCTGATTTGAAAGACTGTGGACCAAGCTGCCAGCATAAGCCAACTTTACGGATGGAGCAAGACAACTAAGAAGAAACTAGTAAGTTTCAAGTAGCAAGACGGCTTTCTTCGGGATGGTGGCATTTCGCGAAGTGGCCTAGCGGGTGCTTGCTATGCAAGCCAAGCTCATGGAGGCTGATGAGTGCCTTTACTCTCTGCACTGTATACTTGTTCTCACTGCAGATTGTTTCTCTTCTTGCATATCTCCTCTCAGTCAACTTTTGCCAACAGGAATATTACTAAACCTTCGTTCAATATGTTTGCCTGCACAAAACATGAACACTGCGTCGAGTCGAGCTAAAAAATGTCTCCGTCTGTAACTCCACAAAGCCATAAAGACTATGTGGGTCCTACGCAGGAGAGTTTTGTATAGTGCACTCACAGCCTAAGCGGCTTTCGGTACGCATTCGGTAGTCAACAGACTTCGTCTCACGAAACAAAGAGAAAGTGGGAAGCATAGCGGGGTCAGGAGAGCATTGAGGTAGTGAGTAGCATGGAAGTAGCAGCTCAGGACCGCTGAAAAGGATGAGCCATAGTCGGCAGCAGGAGAGTAGTTGTTGAGTAAGAATTGTGGAAGCGAGTTCCTCAGTCTAGGACCTGCAGAGCTAAAGCTTCTGTCGCCAACGGTCTTTAATGATGATACTGATCAAGCAACTCATGATAAAATGGGTCATACATTTCTCAGTTGAGGCTGAGTCAAAGCTATGCAGAACGAGAAGACAAAAACAGATTGAGTCAGGAACTAACAAAGAAGCTGTGCTAAGAAGTAACAACATTCTACTCTGAAGTAAAGTGTGACAAATGAGAAATCGCTGCTGCTACAGCAAACACCTAAGCTGCCTAGACAATGGCTGCTTCAATTAATCAAGCCCAGGCAGCCTTAATACAATCCTGGCAGGTCATGCTTTAAGGTTGATCGAGTCGGCCAAGCAAACATAAGGCAGGCAAGATTCCTAAGCCGTAAGCAGGTTACCGTCACAGCAAAGTAGTGACACTTTTACAAATGCACTGCACTCGCACGAACACCAGGATGTCCATCAGACATGACTACCGACCACGAAAAGGCCTTGCCATTTTAATGGATATTTAAGAAAAACACTTCCAACTCATCATATTTGTGTGCACAAAAAATGGCGGCTATCCCACCATGCTTTGATAATCTATAGCTATTCCATAACGACTTGTGACTAGATCACATGTTGCCTCGACTCCCAAGTCTGCCTATTTTCAGCTGAGGAACATTACCAAAATCACGGCCTGCTTACACAAGAGTACGACAGGCCAACTACTTTACACATTTGTGACATAGTTTCGAGATTACGACAAGTTTCTTTATCCAAGACTCCTGGCCTGTGCCCTTACTCGCCCGCAACTAATACAAAACATGGCAGTTTGTTTGGTCTGTCATTAATGCAGTAGCTGACATATCACACCACTTCTGTCTGAACTTCACTCGTTCCCTAACAAACATCCCATCTACTTTAAGATCCTCTGTCTGTTTTACAAGTCGTTTCACTTGCTCTCACCAGCCTATCTATATGACCTCCTCACTACTGTAGTGTGCTCTTGCGCCAACCACCTGCTCCTCGGCTCCAGTAGCATCCCTGTCTCTCTCACTGCTTTAGTATCTTTAGGTGATCGAGCCTTTCAGTCATATGCATGGAAAGTCTGGAGCTCACTTTCGGCTTCGGTCAATCCTGCAATGACTTTGCCTAATTCAAGTCCGAGAAAGGGACGTTCCATTCCGCTCAGCATTCCCTTTAACCCTATGAGCTGGCCTTTCTTGTTCTTATGTGCCTTGCACGCTTAGGCGTGCCTGATTCAGTCACGAGAGTCCCTATTTCTAGGACAGTGTGAGCTCTTCCTACAGGAATCAGATCGTGAGGTGGTGAGCAATAGAGGCTATGTTACTAACCAGAGGTCAAACTAACCGGTGGCCTTGAGTGTCTTCTTGTGTGCTTTTGCATGCTTGCAGAAGCATTATTGCTTTTCCATCCCCATCTAAGCATTATATGCTAATTTCATTTACCCTCATTATTGGCTTCTCTTGCAGGGAGTTGTAAAGCAGCTGGGTAGAGATTTAGTCCTCTTAGAGTACCATACTTAACACATGTAGTCTCTGTTTTACAGTCTATGCAGCAGCTGCTTCATAAATAATAATTGGTCTTTAAATATTGGCCAAAAGCAAGGCCAAAGGCAGTAGCAGCCATTAGCTATAACCAGGTTAAAAGGAGTCTGACAGAAAGCCAAGCACAATACAGGGAGCGAGTAAGCCATCACGGATCAAAGAAAACCAAAGAATATTGACGAACCTTCTAGGGTGCACTTGATTGGCAGTGGAACCAGAGCGGATAACCTATCAACGTACACTCGAATTTTCGGTAAGTGCTTGTCACAGAATTGATACATGGCATCCTTGTATGGCATATCCTACAAGCATATAGCACAGTTTGCTGTGAAAAATTAAGAAATGTCACGTGTCAAGTGCACCGCTCCGTTTCATGAACACAGCTCTGCTGCTAGAGCAATATCCTCACAGAGCAGAACACACCGCTTCGAGCAAGCCCTTGACGTCATAACTACAACAGAGTGGTTATCTCTAGCTAAACTATTGTATGCAGTGAGGCTGTTTAAAGATGAATTTGCTCGTACTCTCGTGAATGCAGTCGCCATATACTAAATGAAGTTAAGTGATGAATTGGTGTGGCCCGCCGGACGACTAAGCATGTAGAATGCCGATAATCGCCAAGCAGTGACAAAGAGTGAGAGCAGCAAGTACCTTCAGATCATTTTAGGCACGCAGCGATAGACCTGAAAGTGAGTTCTGCAGAGCCTGCATTCGTGCAGCAGCTAAGGCTAGCAGGTGCCGACTACACCGGCAGAGTGAACAGGACGTATACAGATCAGCTTCGTCCTCAGCCAGCAGTAACACAGCAGTAACTCACAACCCGGTTGGAAATTCGAGTCATGTGGACGAGAATTCATGCAGGAGCAATGGTTGCAGCTAGGCACACAGTTACCAACATGCAAATCGTTAACACTGTCCGCGCGCGCACACACACACACACACACACACACACACACACACACACACACACACACACACACACACACACACACACACACACACACACACACACGGAAAATGTAATGCCGAGGCTTTAAAATCCCTACGCTGGGTGCCATTGGAATAGCAGTCTCGACAGCTCAATTGGTAGAGCACTGGACCCGCAAACTGGAGACTACAAGATCGGTTCACGATCGTGTCAAAAATCTTTTTCGCACCAAGTCGCACGACTGCCTGCCTCCGGCCGATCCACATTAAATAAAAAATGTAATGCCTGCTTCGAACACAGAAGAGCTTCAATGGCTCATCGGCCACCACGAAAATAAGCCTGTTAAAACAGGAAGCTGAAATAGTGTCCAGTAACAGAAAACAGTTTAGCGAGGCTAATGCTAAAACTTGCCATTAGAGCAGCCCACTCGGTCGTTGACACGATCGCTAGACTGATCCCATACGGATAGAGATGCAAGGATTTCTGGTAAACGTACTGACCATAATTCTCACTGCTATCGTTCGTGCCAGTTGAGCACTGCTCCTTTGTGCACGACTGCAGAAACGTCGGCACTATGTAACCTCCGACAGCCCCTTGACACAGAACAGTGGTTGGCTCATGGAGGGTGACATGCCTGGTTGCATTCTTCCATTCATAGGACTACGGCACTCTGCCAGATGCCGTTAGCTGCACCGAGGTGGCCACAGACTGCCCAATCTCCTGTTTCAGCTACACAATGAGTTGGACGAGATGCATGCTTCCAATCACGCACACCCATCTCCCGAGACCCACATACGCTCCGAGCACTTGGCAACAACTGCAATGACACCGACAGCTGAGCTTTTCGCTATTCACTCACGACCATACATGGATCCTCACGAAAACGTGCGCACGCGCACACACACACACACACACACCCACCCCACACAAGCCACTAATGCCCACATTCGCACGCACGGCTAGACAATTGAAATCGAAAAGACACCGGTCAGATTGAGCAGGAATCTGCGCAACGCACATATTGTACAGGATTGCCGGCCGAGGCACTGGACGACTGGCTGCTGGTCGAGCTGCCGGGCCTCGAGCTTCGTTTGGCCGACTTGGCCGCCGCGCCAGCGGTAGCACCGGCCGCCGTAGCGCAGCTGGCAGCCGCGGTGGCGAGTAACGCTGAACGACCGTCCGCCTGCACTACTGCCATAGACGGCAGCATGGAGGCGCCCGGCGCCCAGCCTCCTCCTCCGAAAGTGGGATGAAGAAGCCGCTCGCTGGAAGCCCTTTTCGAGAATATCGTGTCAAACGAAGTAGACTTGGACTGAATCTCGTCGTTACTGAAAGGACAGCAGACCAGCACGCCGATTACTTGTTGCGCTGGCAGCAGAGGCCAAGCAGGTTATGCTACCGCAGGTTATGCCAGTGCGAGGTCCCAGTGGGCGAGCGGCACTGCAGCCCGACTCAATCCGGCCTCGAGTTTGGAGTTTCCGGAATTATTGCGAGCCTGACCGGTGGCCGTGTGCAGCCATGGTGCCTCAGCAGCTAGTAAACACCAAGCAAACCGAGGTGCAACGGAAGACAGTGCCGTTTTTTACTACGGGTCTCGGCTCTGCAAAGGTCAGTCACTCGCACTTCACGACCCAGGTATTGACTGTGAGACCTTCACTAGGGCGAATCCATTTGCCTGTTGAGACCGAAATGAGAGCTACTCGGACTCTTCTGCCACCCTATATCTGAGGCTGTCGAATTACCCTGGTTTACATTTACTTTTTAACTTGACTTTCCAACAGACACCACTAGGGGGCCATTCAGACAGCCCACGAGTGAGTACACCTGGAGCATTTGACATGGCAATCGAGGTAGAATGTTAGCTTCCATAAACGGCAGTTCTGTACCATACGAAAATGAAAATGGCGAAAGCTAGCAAAAATGAGGATAATGAAAACATATTAGGTACTGAAATTCGGTTACATGTAATTAAGAATGCTGTAGCATTAGCATACTGGCATTACATGGTGTCTGTGTGTGTCTCTGTGTGCATGTGTGTGCATGTGTGTGCATGTGTGTGCATGTGTTCGTGGGTGAATTCGTGTGTGTTCGTGTGTGTGTTCGTGTAGGTATGTGTTCGTTTGTGTTCGTGTGTAGGTAGGTAATTGCCTTAGGTGAGCATGCACGGGCAAGATTATAAGCAGCCAAGCACTGACAACGAATTCTAGCTCAACTGGCTGCTGGACAGTAACTTAGTCAAGCCAAATACCGACATAGCAAATCACCTAGAAAGAAAAATAAGGTCAAAACTAAAGCTGCATACGTTAGCATGTGCTGACTTCATCGACCTCAAATGCACATCTGCAGTTGCTTTATTAACACAGCAAACCACAACCAAGTAGGTATGGCAGACCCAGGTTGCTCAAGCGAAATCTTGCAGCCCCACCAAGGTACGGTCTAACGCTGAATGCTATTTCTTACCTCAAGAGCTGGCCAATACGATGGGCCAGACGTCGAACTGACGGAGTTCCGTGGTGACCAAACGAGCTCACGCATTCGGCGTGTGGCGCCAATGGCGCAGTAAACTTCGAGCCAATGTTAAGTATCTCGTTAAGTAGGAGCGGCAGTGTTGCAGTGTCGGCAGTGCACAGCTGATTGCCCAGGTAGTCCATGCACTCCTCTGCTTCCTCCTGTCATCAAGTGGGGAAAACAAGCAATTGCTAGTATACGAGCAGATATATATGAGCAGACGAGCTCGAGCCAGAAACCAATGACAGAGAAGCAAGTTGAACAGAAAAGTTAGTAACACAAAAAGTCCAGCACCCCCCCCTGCCGCCAGAGAATCGAAGCAAATGCAACTATGTAGATAGCAGCACAAACAGTTCAGAAATGTTGACCCAAACAATTATGCCGGCTAGATACGTGCATTGCCCAAGGCCTGAGGGTGTAATAAGTTCAATTGCATGCCGAGCATATCTCCAACACTGCTGTCTCTTGTTCGACATCCAGAGTGGTACTCTGGACTACCCAGTCATTATTCTATATTATATTTCTTGGCAGTGATTGTCGGCAGCTTCGACGGGAGCATGGAGATGCCAAAGTAAATACGATAAGCACGTAAACAAACAGATGCGTGCCCGAATGGTCCAACAGGATTCCGACTGAATGGCACACCAAGATCGGTACCCACGAGCTGCCATAATGCCGCCCCCTGTGCTGAATATAGTGCACATTCTTGCCAGCACCTGCTCAGCCAACTCTCCTCTCCTAAATGCAGCCATTAAGTAAATCGATAGTGTGGTTCATAGCTTGACACACATTTCCTTGCTCTGCTGCTCACTCGATGCCGACTCACCACACTCCTTGGCATGTGCTTCACTGCCCTCAACAGGCACTCAGTACATAATAGATGAGCAATGGGAAACACAAGACTGACGTCTCGTACCTCGAGATAAGTAGATGTCCAGCTACGAGCTGTGAATGCACAAAGCACCAGCCATCCAGGGTAGTGAGACGAATTACAGCAGCAACTCAACAAAGGGCTGGTGGGAATCGTTACGACCAAGCAGCATCACACCACTGACATTAGGGTTATATGAATCACCTGATCAGCTAAAGATATGCAAAGCCATGCAAGCCCTCTATCTGTAACATGAGGCACATCAAGGCAAATGACAATCGACTCAAGCAGCAAACATTCGAGTAGTTATGTGTCCCAAGTAATGATCCAATCACTTGATTTTTGGACTACAGTCTGACAGCATGCAGAGGAGACCCTCTTCTGGCTCTTATCAGACTTAACGAATTTACCGACCAGCAGAGCCCGTGGATGCCCACATTTACATTGAGCAACTAAGCTGAAATATCACCCAATATGACACCGGATAATGCCACCCCACATTTACATTGAGCAACCGAGCTGAAATATCACCCAATATGACACCGGATAATGCCTATGGTGCTCAATGCTGTATGTTATCAGGCTATTGCAATCATTCGGTCCTCAAAGAAAAACCACACCACGGTGCAGTGTCTAGGATAACAGTACAGCACGGTACGTAAGCATATGAAAAACCAACCGAATTTACGTGTAAATCAGTAAGGTGCCATATTTTACGTTAATATAAAACCTTATAAATACAAAGCCTGCAACAAAACGTAGAACATGCAGTCAGCAGTTCGGTTGAACCCCGAGATTGCATTACGGTCCAAGGTAGCTAGCAACAGTGCAAATGCACGAGAACATTTGAGGCCTCTGCCAACTCGGCAGTGCAAGCTTGACATGAGGCAAATATTGCAACAGCTTGCTCTCATTCAATACACTTTCCAACGTCTATGAATCATGCTGGTTGATTATAACATTTAGTACGAGTACCTCGTTGAGCTGTCCGATGGCACCCATGATTCGGGCAACGACTGGTGCCGTTGACGGCTGCTGCTTGGCTGCCTCCATTAGCTGCTCCTTGTACTCCACACATGCAGAAGGGTCAGCAACGGCAACCTCTCGCACGATCTCCACGACCAGTGGTGCAGTAGTATTAGAAGACAGATAACTGCACAACCGCCCAACGTACGGGCTGAGCAGCTGTGGGGAAAAATGATGGGTGAGTTTAAGCACAGGACATTTGCAGCTGCGGCACCATCATCTAAACTGACCCTTGCACAAATCAAGTGCACACGTGCCAACCCAGGACTAAAGACACGTGACCATTTTATCAAGAATTCTAGCAAAAAAGCTGCATAAAAATAAAAATAGTTGACTGCAGACTAGCAGACGCGATGACTAGTGACAAAAGGTAAGCAACAGCCAGCAAGACTCAAGTATCATGGTGGCAGCGTTTGACTCTTCGGATGAATGGAAGCTGGGTCGTGGGGCAAAGATGCACTAGCTGCACGGCAAGCTACGATATCCTGGAAAAGCTGCCAAAGGAATGCAGACAGTAGTGTGGCACCTGCTCAGCTCGATGGCTACAGTTCCAGAAAAGCTATCGCACAAGCGCACCGGTAATGCATAATGAACAATTCCTCAAACTTCTCATCAACCATTGCTATGGCATTTAAAAGCCCAAGCAGCACCTTCGGGGAAGCAGGGGCGGCTGGTCCGCGATAGGGGACAATGTGGTCACAATCGTGGAAAAATTTAATCATTTGATATCCAGACGTTTGAAAAACTAGTGAGTCATGTGCTAATCCCTTGGTGTAATCTGACCACTTCGGTGGCCACCCAACTCACCTTCCCACAACTCAGACAGAAGTGTTAACAATATAATAACAATAATGATGATGATGATAGCAAAGAGTGATAAATCACTTATATATAGAGTGCTCCAAGAGAGCCAAGTCTCATTCTAGGCACTTTAAATAAGCCGAAAAGGCAGCATGTTGGTTGGTTATAATAATAATAATAATAATAATAATAATAATAATGCACTTGATAAAGCGCCCTCAGAGAACTCAATCTCTCTCTAGGCGCTTTACATTTGCTGCAAAGGTATGCTCGTCACCACCCCTCTGTGTGTGGTGTCTTTTTCCGGAAGCTATTGACTGTGGTGGAAGTCGACATGGAATAGGCAAGCAGTTACTCAGCTAGCCGGATCTTTTACGGCGTAATGTTGGATTTGGAGTCGGTACAACGGCAGGACTGCGGAAAACGACTGACCAACTAACACGTTTGTTCGTGCTTGCTTCGTCGTCTTGAGCCCCTATTGTGTACTTTGTAGAGGACCCTCCGTGTAGATTTTTTTAGTATCCCGGTTGTAGTTGGAGCATGCGATATTATAAAGAGGTCTAACATGAACGCCGCTCGTCTTACCCTAGCTCAGCGGCTTGGCGAGCAGCAGCCCTGCCGGAGTATGGTGGGGCTCGGCGGATATTAGAATGGAGCAACTGCAAAGCCGAGTTTAAACGGCTGGCTTTTCTTCTTGGATAGTTTGCCTTTCATCCAGCTTCGTTCTATTGATAGCTACCTACCGGTCACCACCAGAATAGTCATGGGGAATTGCTTTCGCGAGGGAGGTTGGAAATGACCCGGCCATGCTTTGTTAGATATAACATGCACAATTTCAGTACAAACACACACGCACAACTGAACAATTTATGTGGACGTGAGCAATGGGAGGCTTTTGGCTTTTTTTTGAATGTCTTCAAATCAGGAGATGACATAAGAGCAGTCGGTAGTGAGTTCACGACTTTGGAATCTAGAAAGTGAAACCGATGTCTTCACAAGATTTAAAGTTCGTTTGACATACAACCAGATGACACGAGATAGAAGAGCTAGTGGTGCTTCAGGGGCATAAATAAGAAATATTTCAGGCAGATAGGCCGAAGGGAGAGAATGAATAGACGTAGAAAAACAGAACTTACAAGTCGATTTGCTGCTTGATCGGGAGCTTGTGTGGTGGGAACTGTTGCAATGTGGCAGCAGTGGCATTCAAGACAGACAAGCCTGGCTGCCGGATTTTTAAATCTTACAATATTCAATTTGAGAAATTTTGCTGTGATCCAAGTGGCTTGTCTGTCGTGAGCCTCGCAGTTGCCACATTACTCCACTTCTCGCCGACCTGCACTGGCTACGAGTCAAGCAACGGATTGACTTCAAGGTTTTGTCGCTCACTTTTCGGTACCTTCATTCTATGGCTCCAGCCTATCTCTCCGACATACTCCCCCATCAGGCCAAGCATCGTACCACCCGCTTTTCGGAATTCAACAGTCTAGAAATACCTCGTACAAACCTCAAATCCTTTGGAGACCGTGCATTTAGTTCGTATGCTCCCAAAGCCAGGAACTCCCTCCCGACCTGCATCAGAACATCCCCTGACCTGACCACATTTAAAAGGAACTTAAAAACACGTATTTAGGACAGCATTTAGTGGGTCCCTGTGATTCGTCCTTGATGTGCTTATGCATGCTGACACTGTGCATGCTGCCACTAACCACATTTGCATGCTGACCCTGTGCATGTCACCCCTAACCATGTTATTCATTTTGTTTGTTTTTCAAGCATGATTTTACTTACCATTTAATTGCATTTCCCTTCAAGCAAATGTAAAGCGCCTAGAAAGAGATTAAGTTCTCTGAGGGCGCTTTATCAAGTACATTATTATTATTATTATTATGATTAAGTGCGAATATCAACAATACATGCTGAAAAGAAATGTTTGAAGAGCTCGAACGCAGAGAAGGATTAAAGATAGAGTACAACAGCTGTCCATGTGAATCAACAATGAAAGTCCAGATTGTCCTGACGGTTACATTGGTAAGAGGAAAGGAATAAAAAAATCATGAAAAGAAGCAGACCTAAATGGATCTTTTGGGCACACCATACTTTAAAAGGCTAACTGAAAGATCTTTGGTAATTGACATATACTTTCTGAAATATCTTCATGAGATATACCTAAGCCATTGTAGCACAATGTATGAGATGCCTAGGTGAAATTAGAGGTGCTCCAGGACTAGGTGATCAGCGGCATCAAAACCTGCCAAGAGATCCAGCAGAACCAGGAAAGCAAAACTGCATACGTCAGCACTCTCGAAAAGATTTTACACACTGCAGCAGGGCTGACTCTGTGGAGCGATTTGCTCTAAAACCTGACTGGGACTTAGTTGTTGGGTTAGAAGTTTTGATATAAGAACTTTACTGCCCAGCCACTATGCGTTCCAGTGTCTTTGATTGGAATGGCATTAGGGAGACAATGAGAAATTTTCCCAAGCTCTTCTTGCCACATGAGGACTTCTTAATGAGTGGCCAGACAATAGCCAATTTGAAGGACGCAGAGACAAAACCTAAGGCTAAGGCCACGTTTCTCATGTTAGCTATGCAGAACAGCAGCAGACATAGGCATCTCAGAAGGAAAAGTATAGGTAAGTGACTGAATTGATAGACGTGCAGATATCGATGCAAGTACTCCACTAGGGTTGGCTTTTGTAAATATAAATTTCTGGTGCTTTCGATCTTACTATTTTCCAATGCAACAATTGAAAGCTGGGCTCAATCTCTACAAGTTTCGGCTGGTCGAGCAGGCGCAACAAGTCCAGATGACCACGTATTTGTACTGAACAAGGCACATCAACTACTTGCCAGGGGCAACATAACTGCCAATCTGCAAGGGTAGCATTGGCAGCTCGATGAGCAGCTCAACACCCTTTCGCTAGGAACAATCCAGGCACCGACTACGGCCAAAGCTTTGCTGCAACTCGGCTCTCATTAGTAAGCAATCACTTCCAATATGGGCAGCATACTGATTGAAGAACACGGGCCACGAAATATGAGCAGCTCAAGAAAACAGACATGCACATTACCTTGGGCTCGATAGAGGCAACCATCCTAATGACCTGGAGGGTTCCACTTCGATCCGCCACCAGATCGCAGCCACTAGTACTCATGGCAGAACTCCTTTCCAGAGCAGACAGGAGGCCGCCAAGGGCGCAGTGAATGGCTGCCTTATTATGAGGGTACAGCTGTGGCAGCAGCCTCAGCATTGCAATATTGCCTAAAACAAATGCACAAATGCTGCCTTTGCCACCTTCCCTTTAAAGCTGGCTGCGCTATTTCCCAGGCTCTCTAGTGGTACCGTTTAGTCCCCGGCTATACCTGGTGAATTCGCTATTGTTTCATAAAGAGGTGTAATCAAACTGTCGCTCGTCTTGCTCTAGCCCGGCGGCGATGGCGACTGGGCAGAGAGCGGGCGGCTTAGCTGGGACGGGTGGTGGTCGGGTGGGGAAGTAGCCTACCTCCCTAGTCACGGTTACTTGTGTGCACAGTCGATGCTGAGTGGCATTAAGCTCCCTAGTCGCGAGGTCTAGGGCTTTCAAGCCTGGTCGATGAGTTAAAACTAGAAACCATGCAGCAAACAAGCCTTAGTGGTATGGCTAGCACTGCTTACGTCTTTCGGCCGGCATAGTTCTCCAAAGTGTGAGATGCTTGCGATTCAAGATTAGCTGAGAAAAATGCACTTAGTTTCATGGCCCATAAATCCGAGTATATCTTACACAGTTTCTACTCATTAGCAACTGGATGACATATTTAGTACGAGGGTCTTCGGCAAGCTTACCTCTGCATCCTCTTGAAGTATTACCGTATGAAAACCCACTTAGGCAACAAATAAAAGTTGTTACCTACTGAAAAGGCAAAGCCAGTGCCTACTAAAAAATCCAAGTACAAAATTATACCAAGTGTGCCTGCAGCACAATTGCCAAGACAACATATTGATGTGGGCGCAGGTGAAGCGCTTTCTGTCCCAAAGCATTCACGACCAAGACACGCATATTACATCGAATAAATGATAATCGACATGCGTGCACTCTTCCATGACATCAATGTTCCATCAAGGCTACCAAAAGATATCCCTGCAGTCGGGACGATAGAAGAGTACACACAAGTAGCTTAAGGTCTCACGGCAACATACCAGCTTCAGGCAGCAGCACGATTCACAAGGTGAGGATAATGCATACAGGCTGCAAGGATATGCAGCAGGTGCTCCCAAAGCCCGAAGCCCGGAACTCTCAATCATCTAATGTCACGACATCCCATGATCAGACATCTAAAAGAAGCTAAAAACCCAACTGTTCCTGACTGCATCTGCTCTGTCCATGTAAATTGTCCTCTCCAAGCTTATGTATGTTGACATTGTAAACGTTATCAGGAACCAATTAACACGCCTCCTCCCCAGTTTATGTAAAGTGACAAGAATAGAAATGTGTTCCCTTATGATGCTTCAAAATGTGTTTTCAATAATATTATTTACTATCTAACCACAGCATGATGCAAGGTCCAAAAAACCACTGGTGTTGCTAAATCAAAGTGCATAAATGAGGCTGAAGACTTGTACTCCAAAAGGGACAGAAGCAGCTAACGTCAGCAGAGACATATGGACATGTAATTGCTCCTGTTACCAGTACTGTGCCAGACTGGCCTAATATGCTAAGTATATATCATCTGCTACCCAAATGAGCACCTATTATAGACACCGTGCACTTTAACAACGTTTGCACTCAGTGTACAGCTAGCTGCTCGGCACGAGTTGCAATTAAAAAGATACACAAGCACGCATGCAGGCAGTACACCAGGACTCAGCTGAAGCACATCCGAGAGTGGCCAACAATTAAACCCCATGCTTCAGGCCATGCATTGATAGCAGGAAATCGAAATCTGAAGAGCACCATCGGTAGAGCACTGGCACGGTTCACCAGAGATAACAGCATCATTCCTTGCTGCTCGAGGCAAACGTTTCTGCATTCAGCCCTGCGGCTGACGGCCGTCGATCAGTCTGCATTTTCAGAACTGTGATAGACCTCGAACACACTGCAGGTCGTAATATAATATAATATATGTGGCAAATAAAAATCAATGATTAGAGTACATTTCAGAAAAATGATAATCCTATTTATTATGATATGGCTATAGATGAGTTTTCTATTTATTGTGATTACATATGGCTATAGATGAGTTTTCAAAAGCAGTGAAGCCGACTGCAACAGATTGCACAAACCACTGAACTACAATACAGAACTCATGTGCAAAACCTTGTGACCATTGGTCTGTCGTGACAAACTCACTGCCAATTGCCTACCTAGTACACACATGTTGCTATTAGCTTCCTTAACAAGTAACAAAGTAATGTAAACTGGTAGCTCACTTTGTGACTGCCAGAGCTACACACAATATATATATATATATATATATATATATATATATATATATATATATATATATATATATGTATATATATATATATATATATATATATATATATGTATGTATATATATATATATATATAATTAATTAATTTGTATAGCACCCCAAGAGAACTTAATCTCTATTCAGGAGCTTCACATATGCCTCGGGGCTCAAGCATACGACCTCAGCCAAAACTTAGTCAGGGCGAGCACCTTAACTGCTGGACTAAACCAGCTCGCACGTTGACGACGCTTATCCTAATAGTCAGAGACTCGAGCCCGTAAATGCAGGATCTAAAGTCTATCTCACTAACCAATAGGCGACCGAGACTACCTGTCCGGTTGCAGCAGACCTCCCCCCCCCCATATGCTATTAGACAGATCGAGAGAAAGACTGCCGAGTGAACAAAAACAGGCCACTTGCAAACCTCTCAAGATGATGTTTTCTGTTATCACGTCAAGGCACTCAGCTAACAGAGCTGCGTGGTCAATGACGGCCAATGACAGATAGCTGGTAATGTTCCGTGTCATCTCTTCGCTGCCTTTGCCAAGGAAGAGCACGGCCACCGGGATGGCGAGCTCCATGACGCGGCGTTTGGAGTAGTTCTACAAGTGGTGCAGGCAGCACATCAAGACGAGAACCTGGATGCGTGGACATCAAGACAAACGGGGCCGGAGGTGCGAAAGCAGGTCCTCCGAGAGGCAAGCAGGCAAACGATGCCCATCACTGCCGAGTTCACGCAGCAGCTGCAGCAGCGGTGGCGGCAGCAGGGGTGGGTGGCTGCCTGCAAGTCTCGTCTCTCATGTGCCCCCACCTGAAAGATGCAGCTCAGGATGTCAGATGCAATCTTGGCGTGCGGTGGGTCGCGATCCCTGCTGAACGAGTGAGTGCGAAGGTCATGCTTGAGACACGATCGAAGCAGAAGCACCAGTGCCTCCACGTGCTTCTCGATCGTTCCGGTCTCCCTGCAAGTCCCACCAACGGTCAAAAACTTGAGCACACCTGGCAGCTGGACAGGGACGGAGTGTACGAGAACAGAAGAACATCGAAGTGGTGCCGAGCATTTGGGCAGCGCAGTGCCGACGGGGCGAACCAGGAGCTGGCCAACCTGATGGCTCCGGTGAGACGAGTGACGCAGATCTCGACGACGCTCTGCTGACTATCGCTGTTGGCATAGTCCGGCGATGACGTGATGCGCTCGATTGCAACGATTGCGTCCGAGCAGTCGTCAGCCACTTCGGCATCGGTGAGAAGAAACAGGTCACCTGCCTTGGCAAGATCTCGGTGAGCCAGCACTTGCCTCATGAGCTCATGCATTGTCTGTGCGGTCGCTTCAGTGATACAGCTCGTTTCGTCCTTCCATCACATCATGCTGACACTGCTGTCAACAGTAAGCCAGGCAGAGCCGCCGCTGAGCGACGTCTGAAACTACATACAAACCATGCCGACTAATCGGGAGTTTCACTAAAGACAATGTCAGCTCACATATTCTTAGTCAATGGTGGACTGACAAGCATAATAAGGCTATATGGCTAGTGAGGAGCAGCCAACAGCCAGCCAGATGTCAAGTGCCGTGCTGGCAAAAGTGAACAAGAACCATAGGCAGAACCAACTTCTCAGCACTGATCCAAGTTTATGGGGAAACAGGGGCCGAAGTAATACACTAATAACAGAAACCAACCATGCAAGGAAGATCTTACATTTAGCGACTTAATTGATGTGGCTACACAAGCACAGCACAGGGGAGGTGCTTGGTGGGACAGTAAAATGAATGCCTCGACGTCTCGTCTAACAGTGCGATAGCAGGTAAGCTGGCCACTCCCACAAACCCCAGTAAAAACAGCAACTGCAATTCAGCGCACCATCTCAGTTTATCACGTTTTATCTAACCTCCAACCAGCATCACACATTAGCTGTAGGCAAAACCCCCTGGACACTTCACCTCGTCACCGACAGAAGTTGACCTTTTGACAACGATATTCAGTTTATGAGAGACTACGAAATAAAGACCACGGTGAGGAATTATGACGACTCAGTAAGCTATATAAATCTAGTCTATATATATAAATCCATCCGTCACTGGCAGTCCGGTGACCAACATTATCAGATACTGCCAAGATCTACGAATTGCCACCACCGCCTTCCTTCAACACTAACGAACAAAACTGTTTCGGCTATGGATAACGAACGGCATTCACTCCTATGGCAGCTACAATAAGAGGCTAGTTCGCAACTGAATTGCTCTCTGCTTGAGCTTCGTTCTCTCTTGCCCCACCTTTCAAGCTGAGGCAAGCCGACAGCACTATGTTTCCCGGCGAGCAACTATTCAGGATCAACTTAGGGAACTTCCATTCTACAAGATATTAATTCATTTAATTACTTGCTATATTTATTTCTTATCTCAAATACAAGAGTTTACTCTCGTACGTCGGTCAGGTCCAGGACAGTTCGAGTACCGTCCACCAAGCAGGTAGCATTAACTCTTCAATAGCTGCAAAAGCTGTGAGAAGACAGTATAAATTTGCGAAGCTATAAACTCACTGTCTTCACTGGGTCAGCCGTCTTAGTTGTACATGAAAGATCCCAGCAGCAGCTATAAAGAAAATCGGGTGCAATAAACAGCAAAACATAGCACCTAGTGAACCAGCTTTACCGAGTTCAGATGTGAAGTCAACTGTAGGCGTCGAAGTCAAGCGCTAAACTATTCTCTTACCCTCAAAAGTCTGAGTAGCCAAAACTTATCCGATTGCAGGCCTCGCCAGCATAAAAAACTATCTTATCGGTCATGAAGGAGCGCTAGGTGCTAAGCTCAAAATCTTTTAGCATCCCAGCCCGGATACAGCATCGCTGACCAATGGGCAGCGAAGGTCACAGTGTACGATCAAGGCTGGCCTTACAGCGAGGCATGCATTTTTTTCATTTCGGTTTCCAAGTTAAAGAGCGCGCTCACTGCTCCAGCTGGTGCGCTATTACCCAACGTCTATTGAAGACTCGAGCTAGGCTCGAGGTCTTTGTAGTCTCGTGTTTCTTTGCATATGCATGGTTTCTAGATCGCCGGGCACACCGGCACTCGGCTGGTGCTTTCCCCTCCTTTATGGCGGGCCTTCCCTCGGTACGAGCGCTCATCGAAAACTCCGAGGCGTCTGCGCTAGTGGATACTGGTTGGTCGACGTCCACCATTTCGGCGGCGCTTGCGGACCCTGCGATGGTGAGGTGAACGCGCGAGCAGGTCGTGATGATTAATGGAGCTACTACTGTATGCAAGTCCACGTTTATCGCGACGGTAGTCCTCTGCGCATGAACGATAGTGCCGGACTGCCTTGTGTCAGATGTCGTTCCTAGTTTTGAGCTGCTACTTGGTATGGACTCCATTGAACTTCTAGTTTTTTCGTGTTTATTGGTCCCTTTTCTGTCCAATTTGAGTTCATGGGCCATAAGGGAGTTCTAGAGCCAGTTCATGCCGATGTCGTCGTGGTGGCGTTTGCCGGTGCCAACCGGGCTGTAGCATCGACTGCTGATGTGCTGACTTAAGACAAGGAAGACAATGACTTCAAGGTAGTTCTCCATCAGGGACGCTGGTTAGTCAAGTAAGAGTGAACAAATCGTGTTGTTGTACCCTAACTGACGAATCATGTTGCTTCGTATTATGTAGCAGAGGACATTCGTGCTGATTATGAAAAAGTAGTTGAGTGGATCAATGAAGTACAACCACTAACTGGCCATGTGGTGGCCTGATCTCTCTTATTGCTATCGTACAGGCAAGTAAGGGCAAGGTGAGTCCCATAATGGAGTACCGAGAACTAAATAAGTTTGTCTCCAGTCGCACGGCTGGCAAAAAGTACATTTACATGTGTATTTTAATCCAGCTTTCTGGCGATATCAGGTCGGCGAATATAAGGGCCGTCAGTACTGCCTCACACGACTTAATGTCGTCCGAAAATAATGACCTCGATCGTGACAATGTCCTGTCCATGGAGGAGCGAGTTTTCACTGGAACCGATGCGTTTTTTCACGATATTGTCGTCAACAACGGCGTCGTCTCAAATGCTGAGGTAATCGACTTGCTACGAACATTCGGTTTGGAGGCTAAGCCGCCGGAAAGCCTCGCTGGCGGAAAGGTTCTTGGCCTTCACGTATGCAGGTCGAACGAAGGAGGGGAGCTTTGTTGGCGCGATAACGTGTTGAGCGTATTGCCAAGTGCCTTATCTCGACCGCAGCTGTTTTCGTGGTGTGTACAGCTGATCGGAAATTTCCCAGTGGCGGACTGGCATCGCCCGGCCTGCAGTTGGTGGCGACGTCGGTTGGGACTCAGTCGTCGGCGAAAATTTCATAGCCATTGCGAATGAATTGCTGCAACGATTGCATGCCAATGATCCGGTTTCAGGCAGTTGGAATGTACCAAATCGGGATTGTGGCATCATTTGGTGAATCCCAGCAGCCTTTCGAGCGCCACGTGCCAGAATATAGGAGGAAGACTAGTAGAGGATGCCTCCTGGCTACGAAAAGCTGACGACCTTGCCCACATCAACCTTTTTGAGCTGGAGGCCGCCATCAAAGGCCTCAACCTGGTAAATGTTTGGTCCTTGCATCAAGTAGAGATTCGGACAGTTTCAGCAACTGTCCATGAATCGCTACAATCGCTGCTGGTTGGGGTAAGCATGTACGAGCCCACGGCATGAGGGAGGCACTCATCAGACGCAGGCTAGCATCGATCGCCGAGATGGTGTCCGATTTGGGACGGCAGGCTTCGGTAGTCCTGGTGCGATCGTCCGACAATAATAATAATAATAATAATTCACTTGATAAAGCGCCCTCAGAGAACTTAATCTCGCTCTAGGCGCTTTACATAAAGCCGACTGACTGACCGGCGTCGGTCAGAAATGGATGAGGGCAAATGTAAGCTGCCTCGCTCTCCCAGAGCAGGCATCTTCACCAGCGATTAGCTTCGACTTAAAAAGTTTCCACAGGCTTCACTACTTCGGGATAGACAGGATAGTGTACCTCGCCAGAATGTACCACCCGGAAGCTGTTATCCGGCGAAAAGACATCGAAGACATCTTGAAGGCTTGCCCTAGTTGCCAGTCAATCGATCCTGCACCAGTCGCATGTAATCCGGGCGTGCTGAACATATCCGATAACTGGCAGCGCCTGGCCTGCGACATTACACATTTCAAGGGCCAAAAATATCTGATCGTGGTAGATTGTCGGCCGAACCGGCTCTCTATTTGGAGGAGCATACCTGACAAGGGAGAAAACACCTTGGGGCGAAATCTTGGAGGGATCTAGGCCCTCCACTCCATTCGCTCATGGATAACGGCTCGAGTCTTAATACGACAGCTCTTCGAGGTCTTTTCGATCGTTGGGCCGTTGAGCCCATCTATCACGGCGCCTATAAACCCTCATGCAACGGCATCGTTAAGCGGAATCGTGGGACCATCAAGGGAATGGCTGCTTGAATGGATAAGGACGTCCTGACAATGCCGTATCGGTGCAACATCTCGCCAACAGCAGGATTGAACGACGAATCGGTGCACAGCGAGAGGCTGTTTTCCTATGAGTGGAAAACCCTATCGTCAGGACACAAACGAATTGAGGCCCGAGGCCCGTTCTCTATGCCGAGTTGGTTTGGCTCAGTGGTTAAGGTGCTAGCCCTGATTATGGTTTGGCGAAACGTCGTGGGCTCGAGTCCTGTGGCATACGTGAAGCACTCTCCTAGTGCTTAATTCTTTTTAGGGTAATATGCAAATGAGCTTTATTTTATTTTAATACGCGAGGTCGGCTAGTGAGTTTTGTGACGCTCACATGGCTCATTGCACGACCGATTGGCCCCAGGGCATGGTGACCAGCGAGGGCTAGGGCGTTAGAGTCAAATAAATTGAACCAGGGCCACGGCCCAGGTGCACTGGGACACCCTCGCCGTTACGATGACTACGTTTTAACCAGATAGCTCGCCAATGCTGCATGTCGCGATGCTCTTGTGTGTGTTTTTGCTGCCGATCTCGAGACCGAGGGGAAATTTAGTTTCGTGTTTCTTTGCATCTGCGTGATTTCAAGATCGAGGGGCAAGCCGGAACTCGACCGGTGCTGGCAGACTGGTATCGCCCTCTGCAAACTCACAGTCGAACAGCTCGTGGATGTGGCCTAGGGACTGACCTGTGCCCAGCTGTGGTCTGTTGGCTGTGGCATGGACGCAGGCCGGAAGTGTTCTCCTGCTAACCCACGGGGATGAGCTGTGGCTGATAGGGAGCGAAGAAGAGTTCGAACGCCGGCGCAGATGAGAACGAGTGTGCTCGGGAGCGTCTTTGTGAGCCAGCTTCGGAGTTCAGCGTGCTGTCGCGTAAGTGCAATTGGGAGGGCATTTATCTACAATCTTTGAAGAATAGGTACGATCATTAAAAAAGTTTATTGGGTAGGCAGCTCGGGTGAAGCTTCGAACAAGCTCACCGCGTGAAACATTGGTTACTTCTTTTTACTGCCACCGATCAGCGAACAGCGAATTAGTCTTTTAAGAGGCATGCTTCTTCAGTCAGATTATGACTTCAGAGCTAGTAGTCATGGTTCTCGAAATATAGGAACCGGGGTCTGGTAATTTCAAAATCGATACCGGTGCGGCATAAAACCTAAGCGGTGTAATAGTCCGCTGAATGGCGCCCTAGCATTCGAGCCCGGCAGTTGAGTTGTACTCTGGGCGCGTGGCTGTTTTATAGACTGCTCTGCGCTACGGATATGCACTTGTCCTACTAAGGTTACGGAGCTCTGTACTGCTGCCGTGCTTTGTTACCGTAAGCATACTTGCGTGCACGGGTAGTGCACCTATAAGTAGCTCGCTGAGAACCACGGCTCGGGCTTCACTGGTATTTGTCGCGCGTGTGCCAATACGAGCAACTCTATGAGCGTTGAGTTTGTCGAATAAGTACATTAGAGGAGCAGCCGCTACAGCAAGTTAGTAATGCAAAGGTACTCCGAAGGTAGATGAGAACGGCAGCAATAAAGAGCTCCATTTACCTTACTGGAAAAACTACATATGCATAGTCCGTATACAAAGCGTAGAACTGTCTATTGAATAGGCACAGAGGGCTAAATGGCAGCAGTCACGATGGCGTCCACCAGCAACGACACTTTGAAACTCGGCGAAGCGAAAACTACTCCTCAGGGATTCCGCCGTAATAATCCATTATTTAAAAATGTATTTTTTACGCAATAGTCTTGCCGGGTTAGAGTAATTTAATTGCGATTTGTCGTGTAATAACCTAGTTGAATGCGAACAGTGCACACGCGACGTAACGCGAAAACACCCCGGCCGAGCTTCAACGCGTGTATTTCCGCACGGGCGCAGGAGCCCCGCCAGCACGCAACCACTCTCCCCCCCCCCCAGCAACTGCCTCCGTCGCAACTACCCCAGTCCTCCGTCGAAACTGCCTTATGCCTCTCATCCTCATTAACCATCTCCGCTATAACATTGCAATGACCCATAAACCCGCAGCATCGCAATAAACCCCGCTGGGACGTAAACTGGCCCGAGTATGACTTACAGGGCCACAAACAATACGGACCATAATTGGCCCCAACACAAATAACAAGGCCACAACGCGAATAAAAAGGCCATACAAGCCACAGGTTCTTACGCTACAAATAACTAAGCAAAAAATCAGCCGCATAGTGCACAAGCATTATTTAATCGCGATGGACTCACTAACAAACTAACTAGCCTATCGCATCGCGGAGCTAGATGTGCCTATGAAATATAAGCTTCATATATAATGGAGCCCATACTGAAACACATCTTTCTCGACGACGATGACCTGGACTAGTTGGCCGCGACCAAGATCTGGCTGAAATCGCATTGGCCCCACTATAAAAAAATCAGCGCCTGCGGGGTTCTCTTTCTTTCATTCTCAGTATCAACCAAAACAGATGGAGTCAAAAGTTTGTGCACGGTCCTCGCTGAATGCTAAGCAGTTTATTGTCCTGTCGAATGAGAACTTTGAATCCCTTGCACTGATTCCCTCCACAACTAAGCTGCAATTGGCGACATTTATCTGTCACCTCGGTATCGTAACTTGCTTTTATTTCAAATTATCTTATTTCATTTTGATTCTGTTCTAAACATTTTCCCTTTCTCGTACTAGAAGATTTACCATTCATTTCGATAGTAATGCACGGAGCAAAATGAAACTTAGTCGCATGCACGGCGGCTCTCCCAACACAACCAGCCTCTGAGTCGTCCGACACATGACTCACTCTTGAACGCCGCAAGTGCAGTTTTTAACCCAAACTGTGGCTCTTCTTCTCATAAATCAATACCGCAACTTGCAAGTGGCCATACCCATCAAATATTTCAGCAGGTCATAATTCAACTGGCCGCAGTGCTTTCAACACTACCAGCGGGCCATAGTTGGCCACAGCACAAATAACAAGACCATACAAGGTAATGGACCATAGACTACAGATTGCTCAACTTAAACTTTATATGAGCCGAATATCGTTTATTGGCTCATTTATTTTCTTTAGTGGCTAATGTGCGTGGTATCACTCACATCAAAGGTATTGTACATCCTCTCTCAGATATCCCCACCCCCCCCCCCCCCCCGATGACCATCCTGAAACTGTTTGCTATTACACAACACCATAAACTAAATGCTGATGACGGCCATCATCCATCTCCTTAACCGCACCCGAGTCAGCTCTTTTCCTATTGCTAATAATAAAAATACACGTGATACAGCAGCCACATTGGACTCAATGTCTTTCTAGGCAATTTTACATTTGCTGCAAAGGAAGAACGATTGACATACTCCTTAAGGCAATCTATCACATCTGTGGCGTCCGTGGCAGCTGGATAGAAAAAATCAGACAGCCCACCCTCAATTCAACATTCTCCCGGAGTCTTCAATATCCGTTCCTTGCTCTACCTCGATCCACCACGAAGCCTTTTCTTTCTGTCGTCATCTCTGAGTTTATCACCCATTCTAAGAAGACAGCTACCCATCTGCAAATCTTACTTACTGTTCTCTTTCTGAGATACTAAATTCACTGCGACACTGCAAAGCTAACTTCCTCAGGCTCTGCCCAGTATCCTTTAGATAGTCTTGTTATCAGGCCGCTCACTAGGAAAACCAAGACAGTATAAGGAACGCCAATCTTCCAATTAAGGCTGCGATTAAAGATCACAGAACATGCAGTGCCAGACCAGCGACACTACTGCATCAAAACTTCCAACTTGGCAAGTAAGATTCAGCTAGGTCTGATAGCAAACTCCTTCATACAGTCTACAAATTTGTGAGTGAATAAACTTCAGGAATACTGACTTAATTAGAGCCTCTCAGCTAGCTCTGCTGGCTCTATCGGCAGCTTTTAATATCATTAATCCCCGAGACTTTCTTGAGTTCAATTCATCTAGCGTAGGTCTCACTGACTCTACACAGCAACGGCGGTTAAAGTCCTAAGTCAGTTGGATATTTCAGAGTACCAGAAGAGCCTTTAAATCATGGGGTGCCCTATGGATTTGCACCAAGTCCCTTTCTTTTTACGATTCATACTCTCCCTTTGTCGATATGGTTGCTAAGAACAAATCTAGGTTTTAATTTTATGCAGATTTTCACCCATGCTTCTATTCTACCTTGCCCTCGAAAAGGTTGGACTCTCCTAACTATTTTGTAGCATGCATTGCTGACATTAGTACTAGGATGGCAACACTCTATCTCAAATTGAATGAAAGCAAAACTATGATAGTTACGGCCCAACCTATTGTTACTCAGAAATTGGAAAGCCAATCCCTGCAAAATGGCTTGGCCAGTATACCTCTTGCAGCCTCTTGGAGGACTGCGGGAGCCTACATCTAAAATTACGGCCACTAGAGGATCTCAACAGCTCAATGGCCTCGGCTGTCTGCTTTCGTGTTACGTAACATCGCACAAGTTTGGATCGGTGTAGATAAGGATAACACGCCGAAGTTAGTGCAAGCATTCGAGTATCTGATCCAGACTTCTGTATCTCGCCATTACCCGGTCTTCTTGTCTATGCAGTAAGAGATTTGGTCCTCATCAAGCAGCATATCAACTTCATAATCCTATTCTATATCCCTCTTATGGTTATGCTCTATGAATGTGTGGATACTGAATCTAACCAACTGATGTGTTTCCATTTCCGACAATGGAAATTGGCTAGAAAGAAATTAGGTTCTCTCGGGCTTCTATTCAAATTTTTAAAGAATAATGACAGCTATATCATTACTCTAAGCGAATCTTTTACCAACGAATTGAATCTGTAGTGGCGTTGCTGCAAAGCTTCTGGTTAGACAAAATGGCGTGGATAAAAACGAGGCCAGTTTAATATTAATCGCTTAGGCATGCTCATGAAAGGCATGTACAATAGAGCTTCATGCAAGGGCTGGAGACAATGCTACCACTACTGCACGGTGTATCTACCATTTGACTAGGCTCTTCTACTCACCAGTAGTCACGGGCTTCTCAATGGCTGCCTTAAAGTGCATCAAGGCGACTGTTGCTAGCACCAGGCAGTAGCAAAAACAATGACAGACCGTTTATTCTAGGAATCGTTTTCCTTTTCCAAAGAATTAAAGATCAGCTGATCCGACAGCCTCATTTGCGGAAATTGCGGAAAGAAGAGCCTTTGCCGGCAATCACACCTCTTGCAGCAGGCCACTCTAAGCTGATTGCTAAAGGACCAACGACCAAGGACCCGGGTCGCGAAGTGCGAGCACTTTAGTCCGATGCTAATTGCCTTCTATTCCAGATAATAAACTTGAGGAAGCGTCGAATGCGCTCCGCCCGAAGGCGGATAATTTCTTTAATTCCCCTTCCCCTAAAAATAATATGAACGGCTTGCTGCTGATGACACGGAAATTGTCATCCAAAAACAATCTTGCCATGAAATTAATCGTGTCTGAAACGATACTAGCAACAATCTAGAGAGCCTAAAGTTACGCGACCAAATGCCCCGCCCCGTCCGCCTGGCGGGCCTCTTCTGAACCAGTTATAAAAAGTTCCCTGTCCGCGCCCTCTCTAGAGTCGACCACTCCTGTGCACGCGGCTCGTAGGCAGCCTTTTTCGCCCGCACTAAGCTTAAAAGCTGCCCGCTTAATCCCGGTAGCCTTTACCTGGCAGCTTGGCGGCCACTAGGGAGGAGCTACAGTGCATCCGGGGGTCGGATCGAAAGGGTATTTACCCACGGCGCTCCACTTCCGTGTCGCTCTCCAGGCTTGCTAAAGCCCTCTTCCACAGCCGCCTCGTCTACGGCCTGCTCGCGATCTACCACCGCTCCCTCTATCTCCTGCACCCTCTCCTTTCCACCCCAGCCCCGCTCTATAGCACCAATTAGGTGTTGCCCTGGGTTTCGGTGCTCTCTTTCAATTGCCAAGGTCAAGGTTAATGTATTTGATGACCGAGGTCGTGGGCTCGAGCCCTGCGGCAAATGTGAAGCGCCTGGATAGTGATTTAATTCTTTTATGGCGCTACAAAAATGTATAATAAATCTATTATTATGACAGAAAGATGGAGCTCCACATTGAGGTAGAAGAGTGTGAAGGAATAGCGTGCGTACAAAAAAATAAATAAATAAAATAAAATAATCCTAGCTGATTAAACAGGCTCTTTTGTATTGCGACAGAAGAGACTTTTAGGGCTATCACCACCGCTTGCAGTGGCGATAAAGAATCGCCCACCGCAGGATTCGAACTCACGACCTCGGAACGGAGGTCGTGAAAGCAACCGCCTTACCTAGTGTACCATCACGGCTCACCAAACAAGTCCTCAGTCAAGCAGCGAATTAGGCGGTTAAGCCAACGGAAATATGACTGGAACCGCTTTTAGAGATTAGTTTTGGCTCTTGAACAAGATAAGTCATTAGGTGAGCTCTGGTTAGGCTGCTGACAGCTACTGTCTGTTACCTTGCCTGCCCAGGTTACGCGAAAACCGCCGTAATCGCACCAGGTTGGCTTGTCTTGGGTTTGTACTAAGCATGAACTCCTGAGCACAGACTTGTCAAAAGTTGAGAACGCCGAAAAAGTTACAGATGATGTACGGGGTGCTGATCTCGCCAGAACTTTTGCTACAACGTCCACTTGTCACAATGGACTGCTGCCTGAAATAAACCGTATAGAGTATCGTGGGAAAGGACAATCGAAACCAGAGTTTTCAAATACAAGTTATGCTAGAACAGCCATAATTTTATCAACTTAACTTTGTATAACCGAGATTTATTGATATTTGAACGAATTATGTGGGTACCCGAGTGACCCGAGAAATTCCTCGGTCGGAGTGCCTATCTCTAACTAGAATTCACGCTCAGACTAGCTCTTAAACTATTTGCACTTTGTACGATCCTGAAGCTCGTAGCACAAGTAAACAGCAGCGTGCACCTCACTTAGTTGCAGTAATGGCTCACTAGGTAAGGCGGGTGCTTTTTACGACCTCCGCCCCCTAGGTCGTGGGTTCGAATCCTGCGGTGGACGATCCTTTATCGCCACTGCAAGCGGTGGTGATAGCCGTAAAGACTCTTCTGTCGCTATGCAAAAAGAGGCTGTTAAATCAGCCAGTATTATTATTATTCTTATTATTATTATAGTAGCACTTTCGGTGACTTTGCGGCAAGCATCCTTTCTTGTAAACGAAGGTCACCGGACATTGGCCACAACCGCTAGTCCGGAAGTGCTTATTAGACTTGGTTACCACTACTTAATGTCTGCACAATTAATATTGCCAAAGAGAACATTAGCAACAGATTTTCAGATCAATTGTGTGCCTAAATCTAAAATACTCTAATTAGAAGTGAGCTTACGGAAGTCAACAGATTTGATAATAAGATAGCGAGAAGCATAGCTGAGTCAGGAGAGCAGTCGAGGTATTGAGTAGCATGGAAGTACCAGCTCAGGACGGCTGGAAAGGATTTGCCATAGTCGGCAGCAGGAGAGTAGTGGTCGTTACGTAGGAATTGTGGAAGTGGGTTCAGCAGTCTAGGACCTGCAGAGTCAAAGCTTCGGTCACCAACTGTCTAATTGAAGAATGAAACGACTAGTTTATTGACAATAAAGGACCTGAGGCCATGAAGAAGCTAAAACTGGTGCAGCAATTCAGCTCTTGTGTTCTGGAGCTGAGCAATGGTGGGCCTTGGAGGTCAAAGTAAGAATCTTGCTCTCTATCTGTTAATCGACCAGGAGCCAATGCAGCCCCTTCGGAAAAGGAAATAAATTCTTACCCTCTAGGATTTATTAATTAGCTTTAATTTTCTAAAACTACAATAATGCATCTTTTAGCGCCCTCAGAGAATTTAATCTCGTACGAGGCACTTCACACGTTGTATACAGAAAGCATGACCTTATGGGTGAGTGGTAGCATGCAGTCTCGATGTACATAATAATATGGTTAGCAATAGCATGCCAGTGCCACCATGCATAACATAATGGTAACATGTACCATGTCAGCAGGCATAAGCATCCAAAGGACAATTCACAAAGCCCTAGACAATTCTATGAGTAATTGGTGCGTTATTTACTAGCTTCCTTTTTTATTTGCTATGAAGTCGCCGAGCTGGTTTGGCGCAGTGGTTAAGGTGCTCGCCCCGAACCAAGGTCTGGCCGAGGTCATGGGCTCGAGCCCCCGTGGTATATGTGAAGCGCCTGAATGGATATTAAGTTCTCTTTGGTGGCTATACAAATGAATTATATAAGTCAGGGTAGCAGTCATTTTCATAACCGGCGGCTGACGCTTGATGGCTTTTTTGGTAGCCTAGCCAAAACTGAATTGCAATAGTCCAGCCTGTACAGTTCAGATTGAACATCGTTTAGCTGAAGGAAATTGGCCGACAGCAAGGATAGAATGTCTGCAAACAATTGTATTCGGTTTATCAGTCGCTGCAGCAGATTCGTTGGTTTAAATGACAAATACATCTTGATATCGGCAGCATAAGTAACGGATAGTTGATCGTATGCCTAAATCACATTTCCCAGAGGCTCAGTGTAAATGGTAAACAGCAAAGGACCTAGAATGAACTTTGTCGGAACTCGACAGTGCATGCATAGTCACAGCCAAAACAATGTACAGGTGCTTTCAGGCGGTACACTGGGATTAGGCTGGGACACGTTCACGAACCTTTTAGTCGGCAGTTCAATTATTAGAGAACTGGCTCAGTGCATCCAATATAGAGGAATCATTCGCTTGCAGTCCCATTTCTCACTGGCTTCGGTCGCATGAGATTAATAAATAAAACTAGATTACATAATATGCCGCCGCAAGAAAAATAATAATTGCCATAACGACAATCACAGATAGCTAAACATTTAAATAAATATATACTAGCACTAGCTGATTTAACAGCCTTTTTATAGCGACAGAAGAGCCTTTACGGCTATCCCCACCGCTTGCAGTGGCGATAAAGGATCGTCCACCACAGGATTCGAACCCACGACCTCGGCACCTTACCTAGTGAGCCATTACGGCTCACCAATTTACACACGAAATTGCTAGATCTTCAACTGCAAAGAGGGAACACGTTTCCATGGTGCAACGTCTAAAACAAAATACGGAGGACTCTATTTTAAGCAGGTATGTCGGGACCGGACAGGTTTTGTTCAACTAAGCTGCAGAAAATTAGTGAATTAGAAAAGCTGTTTTTCTTTTCTTCGAGGTGTATAAACAATAAACGGCTGCCTGGTCACCGATAGCTACCCCTTCCGGGTAACCAAGATCTATATTTGACATGGTTCATTACCAGATGTGAACTAAAGAAATCGTGAGTGCAGCTGTCTCACTTTCGTGAGTCCTCCAAGTATTATAGAGAAAATATGACTTATATAGCGGTCTAAGATCCCTTTATCGCTATCCGGATGCTTTACATCTACCACCGGGCTTGAACCCACGACCTGAGGTGTAATCTCAAAGGTGTACTTCGGTATATAAGACGGAAGCGCATCCTAATTCCTGTTGATTCAGACTGCGTTTAAGAAAGGCCATTTTTATGTTTGGCAAATTAAGTGCTGCCTCGTGAACAGCCTTGAACCCTGGGTAACGGCAAAAGTATCAGTGAACTGAAAGATACGAGCATTGCGATGCAACCCATCACCCCATTTTTGAGTGAAGGCAGACCAATGTCCGAAAAAAGTACGGCAGCCTTTGATTGAAGACGTCCCAAATGCCATGTGGGCTCGCCATCACAAACACAGAATGAGCGATGAAAGCAAATAGTTCTTGGTTTTTCCCTATCCATTGTACCGTCATCCTCTTGATTGCTATAATCAATTCTGAAATGCACCGGGATGTCGCCGTCTGCAGATCTACCGGTTCTATACCGTATCGCCTCCATTTGGCTCTTTTGCTCAAATTTGCCAGGGAAGATCAATCTTTCAGTTTCAGCGACGACGCGACTTCTGCGACAGTTCTATTCTTTGTCTCTGGTACCACAAAGTAAGTGAACAAGGAGAAGCCAAGTAGAAGCACGATGAAAGGCACGAAGGCGTATTCCGCGAGACGGTCCTGTCAAGAAGAGCCAGCAAGTCAGCAACAAAAAGTCTCGGTGACACAGAGTCGCGTTTGCACACTTCAGCAGCAGGAGTCTTCAGACCGGGGGCTTCACGAATCAGTCGCTGTAATTACCTGCATTATCGGAAATGAGATTCCCACCAGAAAGTTGGCGAACCAATTGACGAAATTAGCCAAAGCTACTGCGTAAGGCCGAGCACTGTGCTCGAACAGTTCAGCAGTGATAAACCAGGGAATGGAGCCTGAAACCATTAAATATAGGCGTTCAAATGCGTAGTTCGCTACTGAGTCTCCCCGATCTAAAGTTTATACGAGCGGACGATGGTCTACCTGGTCCGATGCCAAATGAAACCATGTATGTGACCAGTGCAGTACATCCAACGTAGCTCGTCCAATAATAAGACTCCTGAAGCAGATGGCACACATTGCAAGCCTGGCCTTCACTTATTGCATTAAAATCACAAAAGTTGAAACCAAGATTGCAGTGAAAAGCAAACAACAATGATCGGCCAGCCTCCTCACCCCGAGAAACCTGCAGACAGTACAATTGTCACATCGCTATGGCTGTTACATGGCATAACTACCAGCTCGGCAAAATAAGCATCGGGTATTTGGATGCAACAAAGAATAGACTAACGCGATATTCCAAGGTAAAAGGCAGCACCAGCAATAAACACCACTAGTATGACCAACGGGGATTCGGAAAGGAAAGAACCATCATAATGATGCCAGTCTTCAAACATGCAAGAGGAGCTTAATGCATCAATAATATTCATCAATACATCAACAATATGCTTAAGGTTATTATGAAATGATGGTTACTAAATTAGATCCTTTTTGACGGGATATGAGCCACTCACCGAGCCAGTTACCCAATACATGTCTTGACAGATCAAGAGAGACAGCACAAAAACTTGTCCAAAGATGAGGCAGGGCACTGTTTTATGCTATCACTGTGGTTTCTTGTGCCAGCATTTGGCGCTGGAAGCCGTGGCCCAAGCACATCAGTGGTGAAATCTGAAAGTTCGGTTTACAAAGTACACGCATGGCTGGTGGCTCAACCTTGTTTACCTTGTCAACACAAAGCTTGGGAGCTGGAGTGCTCAGCAGATCCTAGCCAACGGTTAATGCTTTGACTACCACCAGTCGATGCTTAGGCTTGCTAATGCGATATATTGCAGTTGAGCACAAGGAAGACCGACTAACCACCTGGTCAAGGAAATTGGAATGTCGCCAAAATTATATACATTGGCTAAAAGCAAGATCAATGTAATGTTAAAGTGCTGCACATTTATTTGAAAACACGTGTGAGTACAGAGTAGAGCATACAAACACGGTGAAAGCAACTCGTGAGACTCTATAAGCACATTCGTTAAGACGATAGCTGCTACATTTTGCAGCCTCGGTGCAAAGTTTGAACTTTGCCACTTATCTCTGTCCACAGCAATAGGCTCTCGGCTGCACAGATTTTGTATAGGCTCTGCTGGTCACAGGTCCAAATCCCACCCAGCCACCTTGGCACTTATAGGCGCTTCCTCCTCCCGAGGGGGGTCTTCTTGACTCATATTGAACCGCTTGCCTGCATAATTTTTCAGCTTCTTGTCTTCTTCACTAACGGTAGCATTTCAGAATCTTCATGAATTCCTCCTTATATTTGTCTTACTACCCTCTTGTTCTGTGGCAGCTCTACAGGCATTTGGAGGGTATTACTAGCAAGGCTATGCGTACTTCCTGTGAAGATAGTATAAAAATTGAACAGCATCACTAATATAGCAGTAGAAGAGTCTTGGAGACGATCACCACTGCTTGCTGTGGGCAATAAAGAAGTGCTAACAGCAAACTCGAACCCATGACGGTGGGTCGTGAAGAGCAAGTACTTTATGCCTTGGCTAAGACCTTGGGCCATGACACGTTAATAAATCTGTCACTGCAAGTTGCTATTATCATTGCAGCATGACATTGCACGTGTTTACTTGAGACCCTGCCCTGACTTTTGATGTGTTAGTTACTTCTGCAGTGTAACAACATGGATTCTGCCATGTCAGCATCTACATTTTTCCTTATTTAAAGCCACTTTAATCCAGCTGAGACTATGGTCATTACGGTCTACAAGTTTCAAACGATGCATCCAACCATCTGATTATCTTTCCCACATTCAAAATTACGGCAATGTACTAGGTTTTCAGTGGCAATGTGAATTTTGCTCTTTACAAAGGTAGCGATCTCTTGCAAATCTTGACCTTGTCAACCACTTTTGTATGCAAAGCCGGATCACCACTGACAGAAGTTTTCCAATGGCAACGATAAACGGTAGACCACATTCAGTGCTCATAAGCCATAGTTCAATTTGCTACCGCAACAACAGGTTTAGGCACCACAGTTACACTAAAGCAGCAAGCTACTGGCTTTTTAAGAGACATTCCGAGACCAAAGATATAAGCACAGTCTCAAGAATCTACAAAGCCAACGGGCAATTAAAAATTGGTGGCCGACAAAAAATATTTCAGCCTTAAAATACTATATAGATTGTCTCTTTGAAAAAACACATGACTGCAGCACTTGCCTATGAATTCAGGCGTGATCTCCTCTGAAAATGCCTGCGGTCACATCGAGAATAGCATCAAGTAAGCAATGTGCAAACTCTGATGTCAGCAGGAGCATAAACATCATGGTAGCACTTGGCGTTCATCATGACACAATAATTGTTTTTACTATAACTGTTCTCAGCAAGGTAGGATTAGCCATTTTTTATGAGTAATGCGTGTCAAAACAAGAATGGAAACATGGAATAACCAATATGCTACCTAGAAGATTCTTAGTGCTTCCCCGACCCTAAAATTCATCCTTGCTGTTCATGTGTTCAGAGCATTGACTTCATTTCCAAGTTGTGCTAACTATCTGCAAGGTCGGGCAATGTTTTCTCTATGTGAACTAAAAACCCTGCCAGCACGTTAGAGTCGAGGTCAAGCTACCACTAACCACACTTACATGCTGACCCTGTGCGTGTCACCCCCTAATCATGTTATTCATGTTGTTTATCAAGCATGACACAACTCACCACTCGATCGCGTTTCCTTTGCAGCATATGTAAAGCACTCGGAAAGAAATTGTTCTCTGATGGCACTTTATCGTGTATTATTATAGTTTCCCTTTATCGATATTCTCCTACGTGTTTCGTGGCTAGAAAGTGTGCATGTCCCTTGCTAGGCCGAATGTCAGCCATCATTCTCAGTCTACACAACTTAACAAAGTTTGCAAGAATTCGCAATAACTGTGTAGTAAGTCATGAGATCTGGAGTTATGAGCCTTTCGGCGTCAGTGTGAGGGACCTGTGCCAGCTTCAAACCAATCAGTGGCAAGGTAGCGAGCAGAAACTTCATCGCATTATTGTATAACGGAAGTCAGTACCAGGCTATAATCTTTGTGAGGAGTTGGTCAGTATGGTAGCTACTCATTCCAGTATATCTGAATAGTATGTTATCGATCTAGCTTATTTCTCTCTACTATGTAGGCTGCGCACGAATTTTTAACATGTAGCAAGCCGAAGGCAGCATTAGATATGTAACTCATCGTTTATAGGCTTTCATGGTGACTGCACGAACAAACCATTACTATAGCACGTGCGTGAAGACTTGAAGGAAATGCAAGCAGCAGTAGGCTCACTCCACAAAGAGCTCGACTGAGCTTGAGCAGCAGGCATTTGATTAAGGGCAACTGCCGATCAATCAGGTGGCATAGTGTGTCCCATCACTCACCGCAAGCAATAGAGACGCAGTGAGCAGTGACAGGCTCACGAGCATGCCTATAAGACCAGATAAGTGCAACACCCGCCGTCCAAGGCTGTCAACGAGCAGCACCGAGAAACAAGTCATTAGCATCGTAACGCCCCCAAGTCCCAATGTGCCATAGCTGGAGTAATCGTCATTAATTCCAAGCGTGTGGAAGATACTTGTTGAATAGTATGTCACCTGGAATAATGCACCCAATCCGATTGCAGTATCGGCAGGAAAAACGATATGGCACTCTTTTTATGGGCAACATCCTCAGTCCAGCACGTGTAGGCAAGTACTGCAACAGCTGGCAGTTACTTTTTTGCCGATTCGCAAAGAGCAAGGTCATTTCCTTATGGCTACACTAGCGAAAAATTGTAATCCTATCTTGAAGAGAGAGAGGTAGGGAGAAAGAGGGAGGAGAGAGAGAGAGAGAGGAGGGAGAGAGGTACACACACACACACACACGCGCGCGCACGCATGGACGCACGCACGCACGCAGAGAGAGAGAGGCAGAGAGAGGCAGACAGAGAGATAGACAGCCTTGCTTATGTTAATCGATAGTTGACCCTCCAAGGCTATTTGGCCTACCATTAGTAGCACAGCAGAGGAGTTCGAGCGATGTTCGACAGGAACTCGAGCAGCAAAATTCTTAGCCCACATGTTTTCACATACTTTTGGAGGAGCAAGACACTATCGAACGATGTCGATCAGCCACACTCCATCTAGGCAGGCAAAGAAGAGAGCCGTGTCCAGCTTTGGCATGTTTGCTGGGCATACAGTTGCAATGCTCACCGCATTGATTCCACTCAGCTGCTGTGACAGCTGCATGCACAGAGCTATAGCCAATGCTGTCCGCAACTGCCACTGAGTACAGAAATCCCGTATTGAAACCTGCATAAAAAGCCAAGAGATGGATCACTTTTAGCAATGTATTTCAGTATGAGGCATCTACGAATTCCAAGGCCAATCTACAGTATATCAAACGATGCCAACTTTGTGGACGGTTGCCTCGCAGATCCCTGTTATGAGAGCAACAGGGCCTTATCTTAATTCCCATGACATCACCGGCAACGTTCACTTTACAGAAACTAGCGACTGGGATAGCTTCCAATAGGTAAATTACAATGTAAGCGACTGTGGCATGTGAAATCATAGTGTAGTTGCAGCTAATGCCAAGGTCAGCAAGAGCACTGCAATCTATCTCTCTGCCACGCCAATGTGTCTAGTGCCAAAAGAGCACACCGTGGCACCACTGAGCAGCTGGTCTATGAGCCAAGCAGCTGTTAGAGACAGCCTGCAATGGAAGTTTTGCACAAGATCTGATCTGGTAAAGTTTACATTATCACTATCACTTAGGTTGCAACTTCTCGATACTCACTTGAGTATTTGTGAGGACCACCACCCACTTGATTCAATTGTTCACCTATCGCAGCTATTAAGCTTGACATGCTACGGCAAGAGCATGCACAAAGGGGCTCGCCTGAATTAAAAACAGTGCAAAGCCTGGAACGTTGGCATCGACATTCTTTGCCGAACGAGCATTCGTTATGCTCGGTTCAGACATAACTGAACTACTGATAGCGACATGTAGATAAATCTCCAAATCCTGCCACAGTTGTAACACTTCCAAAATCGGTTCGCATGACGATTGTGGGTGCTGTCTCACACAGAATTACCAGAATAATGGAGGAAAACCCCTCTCCTTATTTTCTCCAAGTAATAACAATAGTAACACAATTGATAAAACGCCTTCACAAAACTCAATATTTTTCTCGGTGCTTTACAATTGCTGCAAAGGAAACACGATCGAATGTTTAGTGGTAGCATGCTCGATAAACAAGAATAACATGGTTAGGGGTGACATGCACAGGGTCAGCATGCAAGTGTGGTTTGTGGCAGCATGCAGTGTCAGCATGCATAAGCACATCAAGGACGAATCACAGGGACCCACTAAATGCTCTGATAAATAAGTGCGTATTCAATTTCTTTTTAAATATGGTCAAGTCAGGGGATGTCGTGACAGAAGTCGGGAGTGAGTTCCAGGCTTTGGGAGCACATGAACTAAAGGCACAGTCTCCAATGGATTTGATGTTTGCACGACGTATACACAAACAGTTAGATTCCGAAAAACAGGTAGTACGATGCTTAGCCTGGTGGGGCAGTAAATCTGATAGTTAGGCTGGGGCCAAAGAAAGAAGGGACCTGAAAGTGAGCAACGAAACCTTGAAGTCGATGCCTTGCTTAAAAGCTAGTCAACAATTGGTATACAGCTATTACCGTTCTTTAGTTATATGCCAATACATTTTCATAGTACCCCCAGAGGACTCAATCTCCCTCTTGGCACTTAACATATCCTGAAAAAGAAGCATTATCAAATGGCTAGTTGTGGCATGCTCAGTGACAAGAATAATGTGGTTAGAGGTGACATGCACAAGGTCTATATGCACATATGTTAATGATTGCTCGAGTCAGTTTAAGTTCATTGGCTTGATCCGTCATCTGCAATCACCAGCAGTAGAGAAGCCCAATAGTAGTTCATCTTCTTACAGCAAGCTTGTAGGTATATTGGGTGAGGACCTGCCAATAACGACAGATCAGGTGCTTCTGCGAGTTGCATTAGTTCAAACAGGTTGAGACGGATAGACTAGCTGCACTCTCCGCCGACATTTTTTTCAATGACGGTTCGTGCCAAATTACGGCAGCTGTGCAATGAGAGCTATCTCGCGTGTATAAGTGCATATGCAAGAGGTTGAGAGTGAAGGTACATAAATTGACCAACTCCTAAAGTACTAAATTGAGCAACTCCCACTCGAAGTATGACATTTGGACAAGACTCCTTTACACCGATCTAAGCTATGAGTTCAGCGTAGTCATTCTAGCAGCATTGAGTACATTCTGATCCGAATCATCAAGAGAAATCCCGCTAACATAAAACCAAATGTTTTAAAATTCATAGTATTTTGAAACCACTACATCTTAACGCAAAGCATTTATGTAGAGAGAAACAGCAAAGCATCAGGTAAACCTTAAATCAAACCCATTTGTGACTTAGTGGCAACTCATTTTGTCTAATCAACTCTGTTTGTCTAATCTGCTCAGTTTGACTGCTATGCTCTTCTGAACCAGTTGTTCGTATCAAAAGCATCTACAGCCTTTTACATATCGCCTGTGACCACGACATGAGGTAAGATTTAACATGAAGCGACAGTGTCCACTAACAATTAATGGGAGTTGGATTTGTCACCCGGATGACCAGCAGATGCAAGACAAAGTTCTAGACACTAGGAATTCCCATAAGAACTTTTGTATCTGTTTGCCCTATCACTAAATAGCTAGGATCTGAATGCACGGTAAAGTCTGTTATTACATAGAGGCACGACCACTGGAATGCCAATAGTGCAGATCTGCATGCACTATTTTCTATGCATGCCGAGTGTACTATTTGCTTACTTGTAATGCAACTGCTATTCTGGCACTGACAGCTGTGTGAGTGATTTTTGAGGGATCTTTTCTTTACAAAACGCTAGAGATTATCTCGGCAAGTGGGCGAACCTGCATAACCACAAAGCCATCGGGACCATGCAGCAGGCTAAGAGATGGCCTAACCAAGAATTCAATATGCATTTAAAGGAGGCTTCGCCTTGGACTAGCCAGAACCTGCTAATAAGAGTTGGCATGCACCTTCCACTTTGCTTAAAGGAGCTACAGCCTTCCAATCCTCCCACGCAATAAACCTGTCAGGAAGCAGGGGCAAGTGACAGGCCGACGAATGATTTGACAGCCACAACTAGTGTGCATATGACAGCATAAGCTGTGAAATTCAGCATGCACACTGTACGGTAAGTTTGCAAGCTTACCCCAGAGCTAGCCGGATCTTCATCAGCAACTCCTGCTGACAATGTAGACATCTCGGAGCTTATGTCTGATGAACTCCGAAGCCATGTCAAAGCTAAGAAAAAATAAATAAGAGATTCATAGTCAGCACTTATTGCCAATCATTGCAAGATTAGTAAGCCATAAAATGACAAACCTTGAGAGGCACGAGACAGTAAGATTACTATTGTTTATTCGAATATGAATCTTTTGCTTCTAACAGGCCATTTAGCAATACGAGCAGATGTTGACGCCTTTCTAAAATTCTAAAAAATCTTGCTCTGTATCTGTTGATTGACTCGGAGCCATTGATGCTCCTTGAGCTAAGGAGAGGCATCGCCGAATCTATTGGATTTGGTGACCAATCTTGCGGCCACATTCATCACCGGCTGTGATGTGTGTGAGCCTGATGGCTTTTTTGGTAGCCCAGCCAAGAATATAATTCTGCACACTCCCATTACGTGATCTGTGGACCATTTTATGAAGAAGATGACATCGCTACTTTGGAGTAGCAGCATTTGTGCATGAACGGGAAGTTGGATTCCGTGGACTCAGCTGGCCATGAGATGCACATACCTGAGATTAGTGCTATGACTTATACAGACAGCATTTTAAGTGATCAGTAGATGTGTGTCATATAAATCCGTCAGCGAAGAATATTCGCAAGCAGTGAAGAGCTGACGAAAACCAGCCTGCACCGGTTCAAATCGGCAAGGCTCACAACTCAGCACACTGTATTTATGGCTCCTGGGAAGGTTTATGAGAAAATAAAAACACAGTATGTGACTTTTCTACTACTAATTTAATGCTGCAAAATTGAATCCACGACAGAGACTGTTCAATTAAAAACTTACCATCGCGAGAATATTACTAAAACTCTTCTATAAGACTATGGAGGACGGTATACAAAGTCAGAGGACGACAGTCTGGTACACCAATAAATGAGTCAAATGGTTGCACAGCCCCTCTATCGAATATCACCACTTTGCAGTTAAATGAAATATGCCATCGTTTATTAATTTGACATCAGTTGCAGAATGTGCATGAATGAAACCAGTTCGAATCAAGATTAGCCTGGCTTCCCGAGGTGCAGTGCATTGCCTCTCTCTCTCTCTCTCTCTCTCTCTCTCTCTCTCTCTCTCTCTCCCTCTCTCTCCCTCGTTCCCTCCCTCTCCCCCCCTCTCTCCCTCCCTCCCTTCCTTACCACTCTCTATTGTATAGGCTACAGTGTGTTTGGCGTTTTGTGCACGAGAATCTTTTGCAGCAATGCTTTGCAGATGTCATATCACTCAGTAAAGCTATGTGATAAAGTTCATTAGATTCTCTTCGACAACTGCTATGCAGTTTGCATTCAAAAACTTTTAGCCACTGGATGCCATGAAAACACCAAGTCACTAGAAAGTGCATGACAAGAGACTTAATATCCTATACAGAGGTATACATGCAAGCGGAGCTCTATATATTTTCTACATATTTAGCTTTATTTAGCTATGCTTAGCTTCTATATTTTATATTTATATATTTCTACTATATAATTTCTGCAAATGTATACATAATGTTCACTAATACAGTGGATTTTCAGATTATCAATTTGCTATTGCTTCTAAAAGCAATTGAGCTATAGAGCAAAGATTTACGAAATTTTCATGCAGATAAATACAAGAAACTGCTGCTTATGAGTGACTGCTCAATTTCAGCTCCAAAAGTAGGCTCTAACAAAAAATTTGAAGGATCGCTCTTAAGCAGTGAGCGATCCTGCAAATCTTGTTCGTGAGCAACACCTCTCAGCAGTTTGTGATTACTTGATTTATGTATTCACTTGTACGTTGCATGGTCTAGCAGAGGCGCCGCTACCGCTTTATGCTTGTTCATTGAACATGCTACCACTAACCATTCGATCATGCTTCCTTTACTGAAAATTAGAAGTGCCTAGAGAGAGATAGAGTTCTCTGAGTGAACTTATACGAATGTATTTTTATTATTATTATTATTATTATTATGAGCATGCATACAAAAGTGAATGCAGAAGTGAGGCCTGAGAAGACACCTAGTGTGGCGGAAAAGCTTATCGTTGGCTATAAACAAAGCTGCTATAGGCATCTCCTAAATACGGTAGGAAATTGCATTAGCACATGCATTTGGTTTCCATAATATGCGACTTCTCATTATCTAAGAGAGGCTAGGTACAGTGCTGTTCCAAGCGATAAAAACCGGATATCTTTTGACTTATAATCACGAGACCTTCTGCCATCACCCTTGACACTGACAGCTGGAAGACTTGCGAATAACTGCTCATCTGTACTAATAGAAAGCAAAGCATTGATCTAAATACCGGATGAGTCAGTGCTAATAAAAGTATATGCAAGTTATCCAGACAACCTTTGGCTGCAGACAAATAGGAAAGGTAGCAGTTTTTGGTGCTCATAGTACGATATTTTACCTTTTCTTGTGCTAGATATATCACGCTTGTACATCCTCAGCCAATAAGGACTTTCAGGGCACCATGCCAGCACAAGGACTTGCAGCACTGCAGGGCACATTGGTACCACTACAACATAAAAAAAGAAAGCTTACACTGCCGTAAAACGATCAGCAACTGCTACAACAGGATCAAAAAATATATAATTAATCAAAATAAATATTAGATTTATTAATATTTTGTCGACTGTTCATTGCTTTGAAATACAAATATTTGAGGGATTGGCAAGTTTCGCTTAAAACTGAACGCTCTGTGCTATCAATGCCTTTCAATTTCTATGCGCACCATGTATTGTCGTTGGCACGCACAGAGACGAAGGTTAGAGTGCCTACGCATCCTTTGACCGAGATGAATTGACTGCAGCTTAAGCCCGTGCAGCCCAGTATGAATTGGCTGTTAACTGTCACGGTCAAGGTCAGATCCTTTGCCTCGCTCAATCAAGGCTAAGCATAGTTGATGCAACTCCAGGTTGCATAAGCATGCTTGACAGCGGTCAAGTAAAGATACCCAAGTGACTTTAGGCGCTGAGTTTTGACTTCTCCTGCATAGTGAACACCTGACAGTTTCCTGCTTTTAACTCACCCTGTGCATGTCACATCTAATAATTTATGCTTGATTACATTGCGATTTTACCATTAATCATTTGGTCATGCTTTATGTAAGGCATATGTAAAGTGCCTATAAAGAGAATCAGTTCTCTGAGGGAACTATATAAATATATTATTATTACTATTATAATAATGCTTAAAACTTAGGCTGGCATTGTCCACCGTTCCTATAAGAAATATTTTTAGTCGGATAATTAAAAAAATGAGTAACTAACTCTTTACATAAGTTGAAATCCCTCGGACCGAAGGATGGCTGCGATTGTAAAACTTAGCTGCGAGACTAGTCACTGAAGCATGGATAAAAATGATTTTAAGGGGCTGCAATAAAAATGCAAGTGAATTTCTTTATGTGAGGTGTTTTTCGATGCAAATTTCTATTTAAGCTGACGATGCTTAAAGAGTCAGTTTAACTAGTTCCGACTAAGTTCCGACACTATTTGGCAGTTGCTTGTGGTGGAACTACTTTGTATAATGCTCTTTTCAAGCAACTGAAGTACCATCTATTTCACATTGTGAAGTCGTAAAGATTGGTAGAAAGAGAAAGTGACCCTAAAACCTTTGAACACAGCGTCTGTCGTGAGCTGGCTACTCCGTCAGATATTCCTAGGTATGTCCCTAAGTGTACTGAAAACTGCTAATTTTTTCAGGTTTCAGTCAATACTACTCTGTCCTCCCAAGAATAAAAATTTCCCGATCTGCCTGTTTGTGGAGGAAACCGTAGACTGCATGCTTGTATCCATCTGAAGGTGAAGTTTTGGCTTTTAGCTATCCCAGCAGGAGCTTTGAACCCTGAATTTATGTGTGCACGTGCGTTGCATACGTGCTTGCATGCTGGGATTCATTTTAGGTTCGCTTCATTTTACTATTAATGGTCTTCCTCTTGCCGATGAATTGCCAAACACAACTGGTGCGTTCGTTTTACGCAGACGACACACAACTGTATAAGCTTTCATTCTTCTGTGCTTCCCAGAACTCAAGAAAATCCCTTGCAACATGTACTTGACTCTCACACTTGGATAGCTGCAAAATTTTACAAATTGATTTAAGATAAAAGTCAACTTGATACTATTATCAATCAGAAATTGGACAGACCTGACAACCAAATTGTCTCGGCCGGTATATGTATCTCCTGTAGTCTCTGCACAAACTCCGGGTGCCGTTTTAAAAATGGCTTCACTAGATGACCATATTAGATGCAGTCAAGCCTACCTACTTTCAGCTAAGTATTATTGAGAAAAAATCGAGTTTGCTTAGACAACGTTCCCTCAGATTTCTGCAATTCAGTACTTAAGGGTGGTCCTTCATTCTCAATAACAGGCTTGCACGTGGGGCACAACTCGGCAGCTACATTCGTCTGCCGTGAATGTAGCAACTGCTAAAGTACAACTCATTTTCACGTACCTACACCAGCTTCCTGTCAACCACAGCATTAGCCATATTACTGACTTCAGTGTTCAGTCACTCACTTTTAGGTTAGGCCCTTCATCTTGATTCTCCAATCTATCTAGAACACTTTTTAATATGGCTGCCATTGCATATCATACTCTTCTGATTCAAGTCATTAATGTATGCCTTTAAAAAAACTAAAAATTCTTTGTATGCGTGACTTCAGTCCCTATGCTGCCAAGAGGGAATTCACTCCCAACTGACGCCATGGCATTCCATGACTTAACGTTATGTAAAAAGATGCTAAAATCTGCCTCTTTTATCGCATTTGCTCTGTCCATGTAGACTTTCCTGGGTGCTCATGCATACTGAAATGATGCATGCTACAGCTAGCCAATTTGCAGGCTTCATTTCCAGCATATGGTCAGTGCCAAGGACAAACGGTAGCCCTTTTTGGGTGCTGTACAATATCACACTCACTAATACTATTGTTATCATCAATAGCATAAGTACCGATGCACGAGTGGCTTCGGTCATGTCTGCTGTAGGCGGGTGCTCCTGCTAACCAGCTATTGGTTAGTCACATGAGATTTAGCCCCAGGTATGAGCCATCAGCAATGCAGTTGGAATTCCCCAAAATCCTATAGGGGGGGCCTACCGATAGAGCTACGTCATGGTTGCACCTAGTAAACGTGGCCGCACCAAATCACGTTATAGGAAATAGCAGCTGCCCAGGCTGAGCAAATACAGGCAGGAGCCAAGATTGTAGCATCTCTATCAAGGCTCGTCGATGCTTGACTTGTTCACTTCTAGCCAAACTCTTCTTTAGTATCAGCTTTTGCTATCTGCTAGTGTTCTGGTGACGCAAGTCAATACACTTCATTCGGCTATTGAGGGTGGATCTTCTAGCTCTGCACATCTGGCGTTATGGTACTAACTTGAATTGCTGGGTGGCGAAGTTTTCTGTGCCCATGCTGCCACTTATGGAGCTGTCTTTCCGGCCGTTTCTCGGATGCTAGCTGTTTGCTGCTTACCTCGGGCACATCACTCACATGTTCACAGATGCAGTTCAGTCTTGCTACAGTGCTTTTGCAGCCGGCCTGGGCCCTGTGGGACTGTGCAGCTATCGAGGACCTGTGAGGTCAAATGCTACCTGGCAAGCTCCTTCGGCATCCAACAAAATCGGCTGCCCTGCGGAGGGTCAGGAATCCTGCCTCATAGTAAAAACTTACGAATCATGGCTAAATCTACCGGTCCACCTACATTAACTAGGCTTAGCAAGTCTGCTTTGGCACAAGCTTTGTAGGCTGCTGAGCACTAATTAGTCATCAAATGACAGTGCTGCTATAGATTGGGCTGCCGGAGGCCTTACTACCTACCATTGTTTAGCCGTCGAGGGAGGCAGCCTAAGTACAAGATGATACGTGTCATATCACTCAGGTTCACCTTATGCAGATCAACCGGTGCAGCTGGTCATCGCTCTCCACTGACAGCACTGCACTTAATGAATGTGTGAGCTTCAGTGCGGAAGTTTAGATTAAACTTACGATGCAAAGTAAACACGTGCGTACAGCTGCCGTTGGTACCTAATAGATATATAAAGCTTTCCTTGCTGCCGAGCACTTCTCTGAGGCCAACGATCTGCGCCACCATCACTCCAATTACTATGGCAAGCTGATTCAACGTTCCAAAAGCTCCTTTTAGCGACAGTGGGGCTATCTCCATGAGGTACAATGGAGCAACGACTGTGCTCATTCCTACAAAATGCGATAGCTCAATTGATAACAAAGTGGAGCCACTCGACGTCAGTGCATGCACCCTAATTAGATCAGAATGAATATAAAATGGTGTGAATAGTGCCTTACAACTATGCATTTCTCAATATATAATGAAAAGTAATTCTAGGGCTTGGAGCATTTGCCATTATTTCACTTTAGTGGTCAGCGTTTGGAAATGTTTCAATTATACGAAGTGTGAAGTGTTGTCATCGGATGACGTCAGATGGCACATGACGTTCCCGACAGTTCTGTAACAAGCAGTGAGTAAAAAAAAAACTATTCTCGTTTATTTGAGGCCAAGGTTATTAATGTCTCCTGGCTTATTCTGAGCCCAGTAGGCAGTGAATTAAGACATCTGTCTGTCATGATTAGTATATGGACGAACTACTAGGTCTTTGGGGATTAAGTCTGCAGCTCAGCCAACGTATCAGCAAGTACCTAGAGTGGGCACCCACAAGCAAAGCATTTCCCGCGATACAGCCACTCTCATTAGTTACCTGAGCTAACGGCATAAGAGCTGACGGCATTATTTTACATTCGACAATTAATTCATGTTTTTGCTGTTCAATTTCACCCTGGATAGTTTAGCAGCCACCGGCTTACGCATGGCAGCCTGTGCTGAGGCCCTGTGAGGCATCGGCTAAGCCTTAAAAACAAGTTTCTTGAGAAATAAATACAAGTAAATCGAATTTCCGCTGGAGTAGTCCGCTGTCGCGGTACAGCAGACCCAACCCTCCAAAGCTTAAAAGTGGTTGCAAGACGAAGTTTAACGTGAGCACTAGAGTTACTGGCTACAGCAGCACAGACTTGACCGTCGCTTCAGAGAAGGTAAGCGACTATGCAGGGAGCTTTTTCAGGTTAACCGCCGTCACGAGCTGATTTCTTAAACTGGGTTCTCACCAATACAGCTTTGCTTCTACGTTGGTGGAACCTGGACAAAGGATAGGACACCATTCTCGACTTCTGACATTACACTCATCACTGGAGTTTTACCTTGTAGCTTTAACAAGTACTTATCATTTACTGAGCCCACTTCTGGAAAATATGTCGATCCAGGTTTTCCAGCGAGGCTCTATGCATTGTCAGGCTTATTAAAGCAGACTATAGGGTAAGCGCGATCCTCCGGAGGAGCTTTGGTCACACTTTCTGATCTCAAACAATGTAAGCTCCAGCTTTGTATTCCAATGTTGCTTCTTCTTGACGCTTAACTTCAAGCCTATATGTAAATCAGTAGTCAGTGATGGTACGACGTCTTTCGACAGCTAGTGGCTTACTTCCTAAAGCACGCTGACCATGAAAAACTATCTGTAACATTCGAAGCGACCGAACGCCGACAAGAATGTTAGCGTACCTGCGTGGAGGCCTGTAAGGGAGCGACCGATAATGATCACCTCATACGAGCTCGCAGCTTCGCATAGGAACATGAGAGTGCAGGCAGAGATCAGCAAAGCGTTGTTGAGCAGCATGAGCTTCTTTCTGGAACCGGAAATGCACGATTGGTCAAAAGCAGCAGCAGGAAGCCACGTGGACTCAAATTGAAAGGGAAGAGCATGCGCATGAATCGTTGCAGTAAGATGACTTCGAACGATGAAAGTGACTTTGTAAGACACTTGCAATTGCGTTCGGCTAATACTAACGACCAAATACGAAACACAGTGCGATGCCGTCAAATTAAGCTATCGAATCATGTTTCCCAAAAATAAATGGCAAGCTCTTACCCACTGTCAGTTTGCACTGTTCTTAACCACAGACATCGAGCTGCTGCTTGGGCATATTTATCTACGCTCAAACATCTTAGGCTGTTCCCTGAGTAATCCAACCGCAATGATTCTATAGTCATAAATCGCATGTCTAGGACCATAGTTTCAACGAAACGCATATTCTATCCAGAAAAAATAAGCTTAATAATCACGCATCCTCTTTTCTTTAACTGTTTTCTTCTTTGAATGCCCTTATTATTGTATATTACAATTCCATTTGCACTCCATTCTCATTGTTAATCTCCACAAGAAAAAAAGCATCTGGAAGTCTTAAAAGATATTCTCACTTTCCTCATTCGTGAAGCAATGCATTTTCTTTTAGGCCTACTAAGTCGTAAGAAAGACAAATACGAAAATCTTAAAAAGTGTACCTGCCAAGTTTTGATGATAGGAACCCACCACTTAAACCGCCGAGCATTCCTCCAATGCAGAAGATTGAAACTGTCAGAGACCAAATTAAAGTGAGCTCAGTGCCAGGAAAGGACTTATTCTCGTTAGACGACCTCCTAATGTAAGTCTCGTTGTAGAAATCTCGAAATACCTGAAAAGGTTAACAGTGGCTAACGCAATGGTTCTTAAACTGGTAAAGTGAAAAAAATAAACGCACATTCATGTGCATGCTGTGCAGGTCAAGAGGATAGAACAAAGCACAGCAAAGTGCATTGATTAAATTTGCCTAGCATGCAGAAGCGTCTGTCTCACATCTCAGAAGAGACATAATAATAATAATAATAATGTACTTGATAGAGCACCCTCAGAGAACTCAATCTCTTTCTAGGCACTTTAAATTTGCTGCAAGGGGAAACGCGATTGAATGGTGAGTAATATCATGCTTGATAAACAACATAAATAACATGGTTAGGGTGGCATGCACAGGGTCAGCATGCAAGTGTGGTTAGTGACCTACTGATAAGAAATGGAATGGGATGTAGTGTATCTCCGTCTGTAACTCCACAAAGCCATAAATACTATGTGATAGCTATGCAGGAGAGTTTTGTATAGGGCACTCACAGCCTAAGCGGCTTTCAGTACGCATTCAGTAGCCAACAGACTTCATCTCACTCAACAAAGAGAAGGTGGGAAGCATAGCAGAGTCAAGAGAGCATGTAGTGATTGGTCAAATTTGGATTACAGAGAAGTGGCAGCATTTCTCAATACTGTATAATTGAAGACGAGGTGATGCATAGAGCCATAATTACATGATGCCATATTTCGGAAAAATGAAATTGATGGTTGTCGGAAGCACTGAGCAATTTTATCATGCAGGCGCTCATAAAGTGTCGTTTTGAATGCCACCTGTAGGAAGCCTGACCCTGTCATTGTGCAAAATTATTTATTCAGTGAGGAAATGCAGCAGCGTGCAGCCACGTTCACCTGCACCTCAGCGTTCGAAGATATTCTTCAACGAAAAAAGAATACCCTACACCGGGCTGCCTTTGAAATGCCCTAGCACGATTCACCGCTAGCGTGCGAACCTACTGCATTTAGCTCGGTCTGCTGAGCGATTACGTATTGTTGCTTTTCCTTAGCTTGGCAACACAAGCGCCCTCTTCTGAGCTTGAATTAGAAGGTTAGCGGTTTTTCCAAAATAGATCTTTTTATAGTTTCCAAGAATACATTGAAGGATTTTTAACAATAATGTGAAGACCGAGTAATAGCATCCTTGATGGAAGCGGGGATAAAAGTGTGAGGGTAGATTTTTTGGTTTGAGGTACGTTTTGTAAGCACGTGCAGCATCTTTCCTGCTTCAAATAAAAATATAAGAAGATAGAATTCGTGCAGTTCTTTAGAAAAAATCCTCCACTTCGAAACTTCACAGACGATGAAAAGACAGCATACCACCTGATAAGTGATAATAAAATGCAAAATGGTAGCACTCAAAAGCACATACAAGATAAATCATATAATAATAATTACAGCAATAAAAATAACGCCTTCTACATAACATCTAAAGTGAACTAAATCTCTTTGTATGCACATTTATAGTCTGGAAAGAAAGAATCTCAATCGCTAGTGAGAACTTGCACAATATAGCATGCATAAGCTCACGGAGAACCTTTCACACGGACCGCATAAATGCTGCGAGGAATCAGTGGAACATGCGGATGAAGAAAATATGGTGAGAAATGACGGTTTTTGCGTCAACTTTTGTCAAGTTTCAAAATTTCATAATCCAAATCAGCAGAGAGTTCAAAGCTTTATTAGATGCAAAAGAACTACCTAAAGGATCTTGACCGAACGATGGATTTGCACAGAGAAATTATTAGTCTGACAAACATTCGTTGCATAGGGAAGCAGGAGGAGTAAAAAGTTCAGATAAGTAATTCACCAGGGCAAGTTAATGGAGGGATCTAAACAAAATGGAGTGGTAGTAGCATGCACTGCTTGATTGATGTGGAGCCAATACAGGTCAGAGATAATTGGAGTATTACGGCAGTTATAAGTTGGCCACTGGCAAGCCTAACAGCAATATTTTGCACCATTTCCAACACTGTCACTGCAGAGGGAAATAAATCCGAAAAACAATATATTTCATTTGTACAGCGCTCTAAGGGTACTGAACCAGCCAACCTAGCTCTTTCAGCAGATGAGACACGTGCTCAATCATCTGGGATTTTTAAACTAGCCTTGCAGCCACATTCATCCCCATCTGCAGTGGTCTAGTGACTTTTTCGACAGCGCAGCCAAAATGGAACTGCAATAATCTAGACGAGACAGAACCAGAGTTAGTTAAATTTTTTGCAGGTCAACGTGGAAGAAAGATCTTAGATGGCCATCGGACGTGGTGGCTAGTCGTTAAGTCCTATCAGCAGCAGTTCAGTTTTATCGTCATTTATTTCCAAGAAATTTGCCTACACCCAGGATTGAGTGACTGCAAGGCAAGCATTCAGTTCATCAGTCGCTGCCGCAGACTTCGATGGTTTAAATGACAAATACAGCTTGAGTGACGTCAGCATAAAAATGATAGCCTATTTCGTGAGCCCGAATTTTTTTCTCTCAAGAGGTTGAATACAAATGGACAACAGCAAAGGACCGAGGATGGACCCTT